>VYZP01079966.1:0-10103 GCA_013400635.1 Hypocryptadius cinnamomeus | reverse complement strand
CAGAAACTGTAATGGTATTATCTTTTAAATTTGCATATCTGACTTTTCTCAGGGGTTCTCTGACTACAGAGAGAGAATGAACTTCACATGATCAGTGAAGCTGATCAGCTGCCTTCTGAAGTCAGTGGAAGGTCTCAAAATTGCTTTGACAATCACCAATTTGATAAAAACAATTTTCCTGAAATAATGGTATACCTCGTAGAACAAGATGAAGACTTCAGATGTCTACTAAAAATACATGAAAATTTATATTAGAAACAGAAGCAAGTTTTGTTTGTATATTTAGCATTAACAAGATTTAGATAAGGCACCGCATGCAAGATAAAGCCAGTGATATGGTCCTGAATGTATTTCATGTCTATGTCTTTCTCTTTTCACACAGTCTTAAACATCTAGTGCCTATATGAGCTTGTGAGTTCACAGTTATATCTGTGCAAATAAATTTTCCTCTGTGATACTGCTCTAACTCATTTAGCCTTATCGTGTTCCTCCTTGTTGTTTATTAGCACCATTTGTTATGTCGCATTTAAAATTAGATTGGGAGATATTTGGGGGAGGAATCATTAGCAGGTTGCAATCAGAACTCTAATTATGCTGCTACTGGAGGGTGTTGAGGAACCCATAGCTGAGTGAACAGATGTACTCATTTTTAATAGGAGAAGTCATGTCATAGTAAATTACAGCTCTATTTTCTAGAATATGGGCCTATTGAAGGATTTGCAGGTAAAAAGTGGTAGCAGAGCTGAAATTGAAAAGCTGTGACATATCTGACACGCTAAGTGCAGACACTTCATGCTGCTGCTCAGACACTGCACACTGATGCAGAATGCAAATAGGCCCAAGACTTCTTCCATCAGCTACCAACAAAGCTTTAGAAAGGCAGACTTTCTGGAACAGATAAACAAAGTGCTGACAGGAAAAGTTACAAGAGAAAGGAAGGGCTTATTGCCTGGCAGTGTTAAAGAATTACAGCAGCTTTTTCTGGAGGCAAGCTAATTTACAAGCAGAGGCACTAATGGGCTAAAAAGCCAAATTTCTGCTTCCTAAAAGAAATAGTCTGCTCTGCTTGAGTGGGAGAATGACAGAAAAGTTAAAGAAGAGCCTACTAAGCTAAGCAGGAAGCTTATGATGACAAAATGCCCTAGGTCTACAGGTCAACATACATGACTTGATCCTGTCTGGACTAAATCCCCACAGAAATCAAAAGAAAAATAATGAGCAGTCTGAGCAGCAGACTCTGTATGTCTTGAGTTCACTGGAGGCATGCACAGTGATGGAGATGAGACTGAAGATAAATATGGGAGAGCACTGCAGCTGGACCAGACAACTCCAGCTCAGCATCCTGCCTCTGACAGCAGCCACAGGAGGTACACAGGGCAGATTATATAAGTGGGGCAAATATAGAGTGGTAATTTCCCTGAACATTCTCCCAAACTTCAACAATGCTGTTTTAGGGGCTCTCTGTGCCAGATGTAGCTCCCACAAAGCCAGTAAACACTGCAGCTTTTTCTTCTGTGAGTTTATGTGGCCCTAAACTTCTGTAAACTTTTAGCCTCCCCAGTATCCTGTGTCAAGGACTTCTAAAGCGTAACTGTGACCTGTGTGAAGAACCACAGTCTCGTTTTGAACCTTTGAAAGTGCTACTTTGAGTTTGTGCCCCTTAGTTCCCAGAAGCAACATAAGCAGTCTGCTTGCAGTGCTGAAGGTTTTCCAGGAGGCCATCAGCAGGCTGGCCAGTGAGTACTGCTGGCTGCTAGGACCAGCAAGTCATATGAGACTCATGTTCCTTTACATGGGTAAGTGATAAAGGCCAAAGAAAGTGTGTCAGCACCATACCCCTGCTCATTCATGCTCTCCAAGGCTAAGCATGTTCCTTGGCATCATTTTGGCCCATTCTAATACTTCCTAAGTCAATGCCAAAGCACATTCTGGAGGACAGCATGTGCTGTTTCTAACAGGCAGCGTAGAATGACTGCACCACATCCAACTTCCTTCATGCTACCCCCTCCTCCAGCGCTGCCTGGCAGGCCCTCCATGCCCCAAAACAAGCCATATGCACTTAAGTCATACACCAGGATATCCATATGTTCACCTCATACTATGAAAACTTCACTCTGGTGGGATGCAACAGCCCACAATTCATCATGTCCCATGGATGGGAACAAACATTTTGGTGTCTTCCTCCATAACCTTTTGTGACAGCTCATCTAATTCACTGAGAGTGGACATTCTCTGCTTTCATTTACTACTACAGGTTTTTGTTGTGATTAGCAAGAAAAGGCCACTTGCACAGGTAGAACTGTACAAGTTTATGTAGTCTTCCAGACATGATTTACAGGCAGTATGTCTAGAGCACTCCAGTGGAACCCATTGGCCAGGTCCTAAAAGATGTAGTGGAAGTCAAAGAGGTAAGATACACTGATCTTGCTCTTTACCTCTTTCCTATCAAGCTTATTAACTTATCTTAAAGGTACAAAGAATTTATCACAGTTTTGATGTCTGATACAGATGTCTAATTAGCTGTCACACAAGGATATTATGGACGGATAAATGAAATGACACCTAAGTGCAGAGGACATACTAGAAAAAAAAAAACCAAACAGGTTCCAGAAAGGAAAAATTTGTAGGAGGCAGAAAAGTGACAGTCTGTGGTTCGAATGCTACTCACATCCACAGTATCCCTATAAAGAACTGACTTAAAGAACTGTTTATAAATTGGGAGGTCTCTCATTGGACAATTAAAAAAAATATATGAATTGTTAGCCTATGCACTTTATTTCTCTATCACGAACCATGCTGTCACATATGTGCAGCTAGAAAATAATCCATCAATTTTAACTACTGCATCTCCGAAGACCTGCATATGTTGCTGGTTTAAGCTGGCTCCTCCAGATGAGAGACAGCCGAGGCAAAACAAAATAAGAGAACAGCTTTGTCATGAATACAGCAAATCATTCATATAAACTCAATTTTACTTGCACTAAAGCTTAAAAAGAGGCTCTTCACACAGTTGAAAATGAGTTCTCTTCACTGCAAGGAAGTGTAAATTAAGACTGATACCTGAAGAAGTGGAAAGACAAAATAGATGAAGAGAATGAAAGCAAAATACTTAATCTACTATGTCTTGTTTTCCTTAAATTCAACAGCATAACAGACTGTTCCTCAAGGTGTGCTTAGCATTTAGAGCTGGGTTCTGCATTGCCAACTTTAAAAAACCCACTAATTTTAAAGTGTCCTTGTGTAAGAAATGTAAGAACCAAAGGAATGATCAAAAGACCTGACGATGCTGTCCTTGTTTTTGTTTAACAAAAAGAAAAGCAGCAGTTTTGTCACTATAGTGTTGTAATGCTGAAGAACAGAAAGTCAATCACTTAATCTCCGCTGGTAAAACCTGCCAGCACCAGGAGCTCTGGGACTATGGTTCATTCCCATTCACATCAATAGCAATACAGCTGTATGAAGATCTATCAATACTAATAGCTTTTCATAGTGGGTATTGCTCTGTGGTAATTTTCCAAGACCTCAGCTAGGTAATAGTGTTATGTGCACAAGTCTCCTGTTACCAAAGGTGGATAAATCTGTGATAAATATTTTTCAAACTACATTTGTACTCCAGATTTCCTTTGTCATTGTGTATTGGACATTTTAATGTATAAAATCAGGAAGTGTAGTGTGATGTAGCTTGTTATGTTGTTATAGATGTGTTTGTAACAGAAACACATTTACAGTGAGGATGTGAGAATACACTGCTTTTAAGATTCCACCTACTGACACTTGAACAGGTCTGGCCTTAGAATTAGCTAGTAAATCTGAGTAAACCTCTGATGACTGACTGACACCAAAACAAAACTTGAAAGATTAGCAAAATTTATGGGAACTGACATTAAACATAAGATGAAAGCTCTTCTGAAAACAGAGTCTCTTGAGAAAACCAGGAAATTCAAAAGATTTGGTACGTCTATTGATTCAACAAAAATGTAATTACTCTACAAGAGAAAAGACAAATTAGGAGACATGAGCAAGACTGCTGTGGCCTGAATAAAAGAGATTCTACAAGTGTAAGTTGTTGCTTTTATAGGAGATCAAATTACGATAGCCAAGATGTGAAATACTGCTGTGTTCATAAAACATAGAATGTTTTATACATAGAATGTATAGAACTTTTGAGTTTCAGTAAATTTATGAAAACCATGATTAGTACAATGTGGTCTGCCAGCGGCACAGGATAAACACAAGTTTGGGTAACATTGTTTTCTAGTAACTTACTTTATAGGAATTCAACAGAAATCTGATTTTTACATGCCACATTTACTGTCATCTTTGGAAATACACCAAGATGTGGTCAGAGGTGTCTGAAATTAATGTATTAGCATTCTATGAATTCAAAGGAACTGAGACATTTATCATGAAGAGACAAACTTAAATTAAAAAAAAAAGTTATCAGAAGTTAGAAATCTAGGAAACACGGTCCTCACCACATTAGTTAGGATATAACAGGGAAAGGTATCTAGGATGCAACTTCTTTCCTCTACACTCATCTAATTTTTTGAAAAAGTGCATTATTTGTCATTATTCTTTTCATTGTAAAAGTAACTCAGGTCAATAAAAAAATTCTAGGTCAAGTCCTGATGAGAATGGAAGCATAACACCTACATTTAAAAATAATCCTTAGCCCACTGTCAGTGACATTTACCCTTATCTAGAAAAAGACAAAAAACATCGTATGTCAACATCTTCACAAAACTGATTTCTAATTACAGGACAAGCATCACATTTGTTTATATATTTAAATATCTTACAGCATGTAATTCTTTAAAGATCTCATGGACTAGTTTCCATAAGGTACTTTTGTGTCTTATGTAGAATACACCCTGAAAAGAATGCCAAATATTTCTTAACTTACTGTGTCATGTTCAGAACACTTTCAGAAGACTTAAGTACAAATCTGCAATCCTTAGTGGACAAGAGCTTCCTTTCCGTTCAAGTTCTGTTATTGCAAAATGCAGGATGGTGGAAACTGAAGAACATAAGTGTGTATTTTAGTCAGTGACCTTATAAATCTCTGGGGGAAAGACCCAAAATACATATGAAAATAGCCAATGGTTTTTAACAACACCCTCAGTAGAAAAACAGGCATGTATTCAACATAGCTGAAGTTCATCTGAAGAATGGATCTGTAACTCCACATGTCCCCAGATGCATGTTTGAATTTATTTTCAGGCTATTTAAACAATGTCAACAGCCTCCTTATGTTTTTCTATTATGATTAACTATGCTGTAAATCTTGCTTTAAACATGTAGCTGGACAATTCTTACTGCTGGAAAAAAAAAGGGTCTTAGGTTTGCACAGCTATGTACAATTGAGGCCACAAAGGACATAAGAACAGCAAGACATACCTCACTTCTTTTTCTTGGCTTCTCCAGGTACATTAGAGACTAGGGAAGCTGAGCAGGGTCTGGTTCTTAGCAGCAAGATTTGGAATATGAAGAAGTACTGATTACATCAGAATAAGTGCCCTGGGTTGGTTTTTTTTAACACACCTAATTATTTTCACCTTTCCACATCTTTATGAAAGGGCTTTTTTTAATCTTTTCCAGATGGACAAATGTACAAAAGACTTTACGGTAATGACTGATGCACAGGATGTATCCTCTAATTAAATATTAACTCCATAGCCTTTTCCAGAATGCAGTTTTAATGGTTGTAAAGAAGTATCTTGCACCTTTTTAGCCTCATCCCTGCATGGAAAACTTCTATAAGGTTTTTATTACTTTAATTTTCCAGATTAAATAAAGGATTGTAAGATCATCAGAGTCCTGAAGAAAAAGGATTTCTTGGTTTTACTTCTCTTATGATGAAGCAGCTTCTTTGGTGCTGCCAATCTACATGAGATAGGCTTATTTTAGATTTTTATTTGGCTATCACCATTAGTTGTTTTTCCCACTGTCAAATTCAATCTGCATGACATCAGCATGTCACCAGTAGAACAGATGTCACTTTATTATAGTCTCTTTTTTAATTAGTGATCCAGTCTTCCTTGACATACTACAATTTTCTTGCAGCAATATAGGTGCTCTGATGGGGACATAACCTAGAGTGACAGCCAACAGAGTGGCAGTGATCTGTTGAAATATTTGAAACTGAAAAGAAAAATCCATCTCAGTCAGATAAGCAGCCTGAAGGATCAAAGGATGTCAAAAAGTCTTCTGTTTGAAAAATACAAGTCATTGTACATGAAAATGGTGTACATTTAAAAGATAGGACCTTTTAATGGCTTGCTTTGATTGCTAGCACCAATCATGCTGTAAATTTATTTAGGAGGTCAGTGTTACAGCTCCCTAATTTGTTCTAATGCTTCAATAATTGGTTTAAAGATGTTAAAAAATATACATATACATATATATATATACATACATACATACACACACACACATATATATATATATATATATTTAGACACAGGACACAGGTCTTACAGTTTTGCTTCAATTTGGGTATAAGATGGAGCTTCTCTTACAGTACCTGACATTGTGTCACTTTCTGATAATGTGGCTGCTGGTAGTAAGAGGCTCAAAATGCCATTTGTAGTTAAAATCCCTATTTTCAGATATATTGTCTAGTTTACTCATGCAGAGAAGTCATTTTACCTTTTGACCTTTCTGCTGGACTGAACAAAATAAGTGAAGACATATTCTAAAAGTCTTTGTGTTTGAGTGAATTGTGACTGCAGCTGAAATTGCGAGAGTCTCCTGTATTATTCACATTAATTTATTTGTAATACAGTTGGTCAAACCATTCCATTTTAGATAGTAATTTCATTTTGTTTAGATTTATAGTGAAGTTAAAAAATTAATGAAGCAGAAAATCAAAGCATTGTAGAGCATTTTAATCAGATATGAAGTACCACAACTGCAATGATAAGATTTTTACTTAACAAATGAATTTCGTTCATTTGCCTAATTACTTTCTATAGCACAAAATAACTGAATGTTTAGGTATAAGCCCATGCTTAAATGCATTGCTGAGGTAGGGCACAATTTCCAAGATTTTCTTTGCAGGATAAGAAGAAATCTTATGGAATTTTAATAATACATAGAGCTAATAATAAAAAGAGCCTAGGGCTTTTCAGACATGCTATGTCTTCACTCCTTGATCTCTTCAGGAGCTGAAAGAATCTAAAAGACTGGATTCAGTCCTATCTGCTTATGTCTGACCTCATGCAAAAAGGATTTGTTTCCACTGGTACTTTAAAAACATGGAATACCTGTCAGAGCACTTGCTGGAAGCTGGTATGGGTTAGCAAAAGCTTTCTAGGGGCTGGAAAGATGGTGTAGGTTATAAGGAGTTATCAAGAAGTTGCAATTAAGTGACATTGATAGACACAAGAACAGCAGCACATCATTCAGAAATTATTAAAAAGTCAGGCAAATGAGCAAAGGACCTGGAAAAACAAAAAAAGGCAAGTAATAGATACAGCTTACCAAAGAGAATAACAAATAAATTACTGGTCAAATTCAGAGATTACTGTGAAGAGCAGCAGGTATGGAGCAGAGAGAACAGCCACACACGAGAAACACTGTAGACCCCAAAATGTAAATGTAGCAAAGGGCAGAGGAACAGGACATCCTGTGGCACTGGGTAGAAGATAAGCACAGGGTAGGATATTGCTGCTGCAGCATTCACAGACTCAGTCATGCACCAGGGCAGTGCTGACAAAGAAGTACCAAGAGAATCACAGGTTCAACTAGATTGGGAAAGACCTCTGAGACCATCGAGTCCAACCTATGACCCAACACCCCCTTGTCCATCAGACCACGGCACTGAGTGCCACACCCAGTCTTTCCCTACACACCTCCAGGGACAGTGACCCCTGTGACCTCTCTGGGTAGTCCACTGCAGTACCTAATCACCCTTTCTGTGAAGAATTTCTTTGCAATGTCCACCTAAACGTCCCCTGGTGCAGCTTAAAACTGTGTCCTCCTCTCCCACTGCAGGATGCCTGGGAGAAGAGGCCGACACCCACTTGGTTACACTCTCCTGTCAGGTAGTTGTAGGATTTGCTAATTCATGGCAATCTGCAAATGAAACTGGTTAATGAATGTCCATGAGAGAGCAGGTAATGCAACAATTTCAGACAAACAGGGACCATGGTATTGATGAAAAGTGCTCTACTACCTCGTGCCCCCGGCAGGCTTTTGTGATAGTCATGAGTAACCTGAATGTCTGGGTTAGAGGAGCCATTACCTGCATTATGTTTTCTGGCTGTGTGAATAAAGGTGCACACAAACCTGACAAAATATGAACAGTCACATGAACATTTTTTTTCCCATATTTTTTTTTCCACAAAAATCATGTAAGCGAAAAAAAAATAAATAGGCTGACACATTTCAGACTAATCATGTGCATAGATATCCATGTTTCATTACTTCAAGGAATTCTACTTCCAAATAATTTCACTTGTGCATATGCTTCATTTATTAGGGCTACAAGACAAAGAGCCAAATGAGACTGTCTATTATTTTTTGTGTAATTCTCTGCATAGATATTCTATATATACACAAAGCCACACACATAGATGGAACTTGAAAATTCACTGTATGACAAACATATTATGGGCAACTCATTAATTTGTAGTGAGGCTGTGGATAAAGTTTTTGAGAAAGGGAAGAAAATAATCCCCAAAATACTTTGTTTTTTACCATAAAACAAAGTAAAAGAACTGGCGCACGAGATATAGTTTTAAGGATAAAATGGCAAGACGAACATCAAAAGATCACAGTGGACATTATCAATAAGATAACAGTGATGAGTACACCAAATAACAAGAAATAAAAAAAACCCCAAGATAACAATAATAACAAGATTGTGAATTAAAAATAATGTTATTAAATTAAAATATTATTATTATAGACAATAACAATAAAAAGCCTTTTTAGGTGTTATGGGCTTTTGGAGATTGGACATTCCAAATTATCATTGTAAATTCCCTCGACCAAGTCTTTATAGTCTTAAATTGCTCCAGGGGACGTTTAGGTTGGACATGAGGAGGAATTTCTTCACAGGAAGGGTGATTTAACATCGGCATGGGCTGCCCGGGCAGGTGGTGGAGTCACGGTCCCTGGAGGTGTTTAAGGGAAGACTGGATGTGGCACTTAGTGCCAAGGTCTGGTTGAGTTGATGGTGTTGGGTCATAGGTTGGATCTCAGAGGTCTTTTCCAGCCTAACTGATTCTGTGATTCCTTGAAATTTGCCGCGGGAGGAATGATTTCAGACGGGGCTCGGAGGGCCCCCTCCCGCGACGGGGAGCCAGCGCGCTGGTTTGGGCTGGCTGGCCCAGCGCAGCGCTTGGTAAGGGGCTCTTTTGTCAAAGCTTTCAGGGAGCACAGTGCCTGCCGCTGCCAAGGCTCAGGGGGACTCGGAGTCCCTCCAGAAGGGAGAACCCTGCAGGTCTAGCGCGGCCCGAGCGGCCGGCATTGGGAACCGCGCCCGGGCCAGGCTGGGGCGCGGCCGCCGCGCTTTCCTGAGGGAGCCGCGGGGGCGGGGCCGCCGCCGGGGTTTGTCCCTTGGCGGCCGCCGTACGGAGCGCGCTTCCCGCTGCCGGCCCGCGCGCTTTGCGAGCGCCATGAGCCTGTGGGCGGACAAGCACCGGCCCGGCGCCCTCGGCCGCCTCGACTTCCACCGCGAGCAGGCGGCGCGGCTCCGCAACCTGGTCAGTGAGGCACGGGCTCTGCTCTGCCCGGCGCCCTCCCCGCCGGACTCTGCCCTGGACTCCGGCGGCCTCCGGGTTCTCTCCGTCCTCTCTTCCCTCTCTTCCCCGCAGCGAGAATCCCCCCGGGGTCGGCATTGCGCCTGAATAAGGAGGAAAACTTTACTGTGCGGGTGACCGAGCACTGGAACAGGTTGCTCAGAGTGGCTGTGAAGTCTCCGTCACTGGAGATAGTCGGGAACGCTCTGGATGCAATCCTGTACCCGGTGCTCTGGGAGGTTGGACCACTGGTGTCCATTCCAACCTGGCCCATGCTATAATTGGGATTCCCTCCGGGCCCGTAGCGCTGCTCCTGTGGGGCCGGGGTCGGCAGCTTTCCCTCCGTGCAGGCCCTGC
>VYZP01079963.1:20988-75565 GCA_013400635.1 Hypocryptadius cinnamomeus | reverse complement strand
GGCGGGGCGGCGGCAGGTGTCAGGGCGGAGGTGCGCTGCCGCCGCCCCCGCCCGCGCCGCGGAGCCGCCTGCCCGGCTCGGCGCCTCGCAGCCGCCCGGCTCCGCCGTTCGGGCACACGCGGGGAGCGGAGTGCGCTGAATCTGTACTTTGAAGCCTTTTTCGCCTTAGATTTTGATGGCTCTAGGAGGCCTGACAGAGGAGTGCCTCTGCTGAGATCGCAGCCTTTGCTATTTTTTTCTTTGATTTTTTTTTTTTCCTCTCCATCGCCTTCCTTTCCGCCCTCCCTCCTCTCGGTAGCACATCGAGTCAGTGTGAGTCAGGACTTGTAAAATGCATTTCCAAAGCCCAGATGAAAAGTCTCTCAGGCGTGTCTGCTGCTTTATCGGAGCTTTCCCAAGCCCACCTATGCAAACAGATTTGTAATATTTGTGTGCTTAACCGTGCATCTCTTTTACAGGAATCTGTTGCTGCGTATGACATCTCTTGCAAGCTCCCAGAGAGAATTGATGGAGCATACAGCTAGGGAATAGGATACCAGAGAAGCACAGAGGAAGAATCCAGGCAATCACCAGGTAAAGTCAGCCTTACTTTGATTTATTTCCTTTCATCTCGCCTGCAAGCTCTTGCCCACTCCAGTAAGGGAGCAGGAGAGCAGAGGGACTGTACGTGTGTGTATTAAATGCCTACTCCTCTCGTTCGCTTCCTTAGGATGGGAAGGTTCAGCGTCCACTGGATATGGGACAAGATCGCTTGGCAACCCTTGTGGATTCTCCTTCTTCTGGAGGCGAATTATAGTTATGGATTTATTGTCCCGGTGCAGCACTTCCACCAGCAGCAGCAACAGCAGCAGCTTTCTGACTCTCTTCGGTGACGGGTATTCTTGGGTGGATAATACGGATTACGTTGTTATTGCTTAAGAATACGCGTAGTCGAGGAGAGTACCGGCGGCGGGCAGGCAGGCAGGCAGCGCGACCGCCCCCAGCCCACCAGCTGGCTCCTCACCTCCTCTAGTTGCCAAGGTAGCACCTTTTCCATCTTTTCCTACGCTTTGCAATGTTTCACTCTGTGGCTCTGCCCGGGCGGGGGGAGCTCGAACGCCCCGTCTCTTGCGGAGGGGGGTGCCCGGTGTGTGTGTGTGCGTGGGAGCAAGCCCAGGGCCGGGCCAGCTCCTCGGCAGAGGGTGGCCGGGGGAGCGGCGGCCGCTGCGGGCTGCGCCTTCGCGGGCAGCGCTCTTCAGGCTGCTCCGGGGCCGGGGAAAGGCTTTCGCCCCGTCCGGGCAGCCCCGGCACTCGGTCGGCAGCTCCCAGCCCGCCCTCTCCGGCTTGGGGCGCGGATGGGGGAACCGAGGCGGCCGGCCTCGCCTGCCAGGGCTCCCTCCCACCGGGACACGGAGTGCCCGTAGGGCCCCGGCTCCGTCCGCGCCCCCCGGCAGAGCCCGGGCTGCCGCCCTGCCGGCGGTCACGGCCCCCGCGGCCGCAGCAGCCGAGCGTGCGGGGCTGGGGGTGCCCGCGGGCGGGGAGGTGCCGAGCACCCCGTGCTAGCGGGGCCAGGCACAGCCCGCACGGCCGCAGAGCGCCCGACGCCCGGGGAGGCCCCTCTTCCCCGGCTGCCGAGCGGTTCGGCCATCCAGTGGGGCCGCTCCTGGGGAGCAGTTTGAGGCCGCTTGCTTTCAATGGAAGCAATGCCCCTCTTGCTCTTTTATCCTCACCCAGCAACCTGGTGAGCGCAGGATTAAGAATCCACCTTCACACCAGCTCCAGCTCAGCATTTTATCATCTTCTGAGGCCCCAGATTGAGACAAGTTCAGGGCCAGAGCTGAAGGTTTTTTCCCCTCTGCAGCTCTGGTGGTGGCTTATTTGTGCCCTTTTCAAGAGCTCAGGACTCCCCAAATGCTACTTGCAGCTGGACAGGTGGGAGACACAGCTAAGGGAGTGTTGATTCCCATAATTGGCCAAGATGTGCCCCATTGCTTTAACACAGAAGAAGTGCATCTGTTCTTCTCTCCAATCTCAGCAGCAGGGTACAGCATTTGGTTAAAACCCCGATCAGTCTTTCAGACGTTGTGCTTAGGAAAATCCAGGCACAGCATTCATAGTTCTGGTCTTTTTTCCCCTGCTCCTCTGCCCACAAGACTGGCAGAGGAAAGGAGCAGGGTGTGTTTTGCCATTCAAGGCCTCTCCACATGCCCATATGATCCCAGGTCTTGTTGCCATGTAGTCACAATTGTGAGACCAGATTTCAGCCTTAAGTGAATTATATCAGAAGCCATTTTAAAGCAAGACCAGGAGTCCTGTGATAAGACAGCTTTTTTGAATGCATCCTTCCCCAACCTCAGCTATGATGGGGCTAGGAATGATTTTTAATGTGGACAAGCCAGACATGGGGTGATCGTTGAGAGCGTGAGGTGGGCTGATGGGGAATGTCTTTCTCTCTGTCTCTTGCTTAGCTATTGAAAGGCTGTCAATGTTCTACTTAATAATTTCCAACAACTGCCAAAGCAATCTTAGTCTGTTGCCTTTAGTAGTGAGTGGAGCGCTCGTTGTAACACAGACGTGTGGATCTGTTATTCTTTAGACACATCTTTGATGCTAGAACTCTGATCCTTGTGTTTCTCTAATACCACTTGAAAGCAGATTTTTTTCCTTGTAGTTTAGTATGTTCAACAGCCTCAGAAATAATGTTAAATTATGCTTTAAAAAGACACGATCAGCTGCTAAATCATAGTCAGTTCAGCACCGTAACACAGCCACATTCACAAGTGCTGCAGGAACAGCGATGGAAACACTATTTTAAAATCCAGGTTTGTATTACAAACCTTCCTCTGGTCAGAGCTTTTAGTTTACGTTTTCCATTGAGTCATGACTTAGAATATTATTAAGAGTTCCCATTTCATCACATAAAGGGTGTGGATTTGTTTGCTCTTTGCTTGGTTGAGTACCTTTTGTAGTATGTATTGGACTGGTACCCATAAATACAAGCTTAGCAAATGGTTCTTTATACTTGGTTTCTTCTAGTTGCTTTCTGTAAAGCATGATGAGATGGTTTTGCTGAATAATGCCTTAATGACAGGGCTGATGCATTTTTAATGCACGTACTCTTTGTCATTGTCAAAATTAACATTTTGATGATTGTAGATTTCTCTTCCCTAAAATCTTTTGGGAATTGCTATGGTATGTGGGTTAAAAGAGTGAAAGTGTAGGATCCGATTGGAGAAATACTGGATATGCTCGCCAAAATGATTCTAGAATATTGTGTAAATGCTCAGTGTGGACTCTTGGGTGATGTTTCCCAATAGCATGACCTCAGAAGGACTCCCCCCATTTATTAGTAGTTCCAGGGGTCTGTCACAGATATATACTGAAGGAAGAAGGAGTCATTTCTGAACAACAGACGCCTAAGTAGTGACTATTCGTACTATGGGTCTGATCCTGGCAATGCACGTAGCTTCCACAGGACTGCTCAGGAAAGCAAGCTTGCTCACGTTAAATGCAAAATATTTAGGGCCAAATCCTACTATCCAGTGCAATAGCAAAGTCCCAATTGATTTCACTGTGGGAAAGATTAGACCCCTAGTGAAAGGGATTTTTTTACAATGCTACACTTCCTACTTTGCTTTAGAAATTGCGAATCCTGTGTGCTAAAAAAATAACTCTAAAACCTCTCTGCCTCTAGTAGCTTAATGATATTTCATTAATGGCAAAAATTACTCTAAAAGTTTATAGTGGAACATAGTAAGAAATTACTTTATAAATAAGGGGGTTTAATTGTACCAGTATGAGCATTTCCTAGGACATTTTAGAATGAGGTTTGTGGCAGCACCAACTGTGCATTAACAGCTATTTTGGTGAGGGCATATTTAATTAATTCAGAATGCTACATTTCTGGTTTAAAATGGGTTTTGTAATCTGCATCCTGGTAGAAAATTAAATTTTAAAATTACCCCAAAAATAATTACTTGAACTTAGCCTTGTCTTTAAAGGCCATAATCCTATGAAGATTTATATCTCTGGGTAATTTTCTCTGCTGGAGCAGCCTCAAAGGCTGCTGCCATAGGTAAGTCTTTGTCACGCCAGAGCAGCACAGGCGGTTGATGGCAGAGCAGACGCTGGTGTGGCAGCGGCCCTGGTGCAGCGCAGGTGACACTGTGACACTGGCTGTCCCCACCCTGCCTGGGCCTTCCCAGAGCAGGGAGCTGCCCAAGGGCTGTGTCCCTGGCACAACGGGCACACCATGCCCCACGGCGGGAGTGGGAGTACAAGGAGTAGTTTTGGTCCCTGCTGTCCTGTGCGGGCAGGGTCACAGCCCTGCCTGGGTCTGCCCATAGTGTGCAGCATTTCTCTGCTTAGCAGTACCCTAAATTAAGTGGTAGGGACTGCCATTGGACTTCAGGTGCTCTTTCCAGAAATAATTAAAACTACAGCCTTACATATGCATATATCCTTGAATGGTATAAATATACATATATACACACAGGCACCCCTCTCTGAATTCAGAGAGGTTAGAGCATAGCAGAAAAGCCCCATTCTCCCAGATCTGACAGAGGCACAACACCCACTCACCTCAGCAGGGGCTGTGCTGTTGCAGTGCGTATTTATGACCTGTGTTATGATTCCTCTTGCTGCTGCAAATTTGCCTAAAATAAACGCCCACAGTGCTGCATGTAGATGTGTACAGTTATGCAGATGTTTTTACTTTCTGCTTTTAAGGCTACCTGTGATTTGGAGGGGAGTGTAAGTTTTCTTTCCAAACAAGTAATTGTCTTTGGTGTCAGTTTAGGTGGCTTCTAGTGTTCATAGGGTTTTCTTGAGGAAGGTGAAAACAGCTGTACATCCACACAGCTCCACACATACTTTGCAGCTGTAAGAATAAGCCAACTAGCCTTTTTCTCTGCCTTTTTACATCACACTAGCCATAATGTACACAACAAATTTTTATGCACTTTTTAAAAATAGATCATGTCTTACGTACACAAAAGGTTTCTTCTTCTCTTCCTTTTAATAGATTACTATTTTTCTGAAAAGCATCACCCCCAGGTATTACCCATAGCTGTTATGACACCTCACCATTTAGTGTTGTAATGGTAAATCATAACACTCATTATTAAGAGCCATCAATTTTTACCAGAATCATCATCTACCTCCTGAAAGCTTTAATGGTAGAAACATTTCCTGGGCTAACGCCCATGATGATTACATGCTTTTTATTGCTATCATTTAGTAACCAAATTGCTCAAAAATCAAAGGACTTGATTATCCCATACCTGCAATGCATAGAGCTATTTATAAATGTTGGCTAGATAATAACAATGACTCAAAAGAAATTTAAATGACAGGCCAAAAATAAGTATAAAAGTGTAAAAACAAGCCAGAATTCATAGAGGTGATGGAAAGAGTCTGACTGCAAAGGACGGAGAGGATCCTGAGAAAGGTAAAGAGAAGAGTCTAGGAGGTGACGGTAGAAGGTAGATGTGACCCAGCTTTTTCAGAGGCAGAGGGCAGAGGAGAGGTGAGGCATCAGGGACTGTAGGTGGGGAGGCATCGCAGTGTGGCACTGGAAGTATGTACCAGAAGTGTTGAAACCAGGGCTGGCACATCACACAAGTTTGGTAGTTTGCTTCCTGGAAAAACAGTATCTAGTTGTAAGCAGCCAACGAAAAATTTAGTGAAACTAGAGCGGATTGATTGATGGGAAAAATAAGAGCCTTGAATATACACCTGAAAGGTGGTTTATATATATTTTTATATACACACAAACACATATATATATGAATATATATACCTAGCCAAAATTACATAATAATGCCCATATAGATAAATCAAATGAGTATCCTGCTTTTGAAATTGTTCTCCTGCAGAAACCAGCAGGAAAGCAGTGTAGCCTGGTGTGTGCAAATAGACCTAGAAGCTATGTACGGAGAAAATGCAGCATGGCTATCAAGAAACATTTCCTTTCAGTGAACCCAATACCGCTCTAGCCAGTGGGGATGATATAAAGCAACAGAGCAATCTTCAGGCAGGAAAGCCCTTGCCTGGGAGATGTAAAATTAACTTGGCCAAGACACAGCAAGCAGCAGTCACCCTAGGAGAGCTGGAGAGCCATCTGGGGAGGCCTTTTTGCCTCTGACTGTGCAGCACAGCTCCATGGAGCTGAAATGGCTCCGATAATTTCTCAGCACTTCACACCGCTGGAAAGAAAGGGCTAGGCCCACAAGAGGTAACTTACACTTTCCAAACTACTCAAGAGTATTTCAGATCTTTTATCTGTTTTGGGGTCAGTTGTCACCACCGTGTTGTTCTGTATCAGCTCATCTGAGTTGCACGCAATGTACACCCCATTCACATCATTGCATGGGGCATGAAATGTTGGAAAAATATAGCTGACTTTAATATTAATGGCTGATTCATAACCTTGTTTGCAATATTAGCGGTTCCTTTACTAAATCAGGACAATACCACAAAGTTTATTAATGATCACAGGTCAAACCAATCTTTTAAATCATTGGAAATCAAAGATAAAGTGATCAGCATGGGGCTGGTCTTCTCTAATTGGAGAAAGAGGAACATTCTGAACCAGAACAGTACAGCATGCAATTGTGCAGCCTGTTACCAAAAAAAGAACCATCTCACTGCATCTTACAGAGGCATTTACATAGATAATGTAGATTTCATATGACTACTTTTAGATTATCTGATAGTAATAGCTGTGCAAATAGTCACATTCTCCTAAAAGACGCTGATAAAAAAATCAAATAAAAAAGGCATCACTAATTACTGCATTATTAGGGATTTCTTTTATTTCTTCAATTTTGATGGAAAATAGTAAGAGCAGGCTTGATGCTTCCCCTATCTGGAAATTCTTCCTTTAACAATCATTCTTCAGGAGATAACTTACCTGGTTACTCCAAGAAAATGCATTTCGTATTACTGCTTCATCAATTTGTCATGATGCATTCTTCTGTTTTACTGTTTATTGCTTGCTGTTTTACTGGAGCAACACTTATTACAGTGTTGATGCTCTAGTTGTTAAAAATGACCACTATGGTAAAAACTGTTTCTTGTTCCCCTACCTTCCTCCACTGCCTTGCTGTCTCCCTGTTTACAATATATGCAAAAGATTTGAGGGGATGGAAGGGATTTTCTTTCTCAACATGTTTTATTTTAGAAATCTCAGGATCATTTAATTTCCTAAATTTTTTTATTAAGGTCTTGAACTATAGAGGAAAGCAGTGGAAACTTTCTCAGACCTCAGCTTAAGAGGTGGTGATTTTTCATTTTTAAGAAAGAGACCTTTTTCCTAACGTATTTGCCAGGGTCTGAGTTATGCAGAATATAATAACATAATTACCTTCAAGGTTTCAGTACAATCCTTTCTGGTTTTGCTTCTCATTTTCCTTTGTTGTGTTATGACATCATGTGGCTGTCACATCATGTGTCACACATGTGATAACATAAATCCATTTGCCTTCAGTTGTTCAAAGAACCCCTTGATGAAAACTGCATCTCTGAGTCCTGCTCTAGGAAGCAAGAGCCAAACCCACTCCCTTTTGCTCTTCTTGTTTAGATGCTTGTAATTTCTGTCTATTCAAATTCTTACCAGCAAAGAAGGCAGGATCAGTCTAGACCTTTGGTTAGAGATGAACATAGACGTGTTTGGTTTTCTTTTTCTGGGGCTGCATTGAGGCGGTGCTGCTCACTCTGCTCCAGCCTCCCTGGTAGAGAGGGAGGAAAAACTCCAGCAAGGGAAAGGATGCTGAATGGGCATGATGAGAAACCCAAGGAAAACAAATCAAATAAATAAATCTACACACACAATACCTAGCTAGGCTTTTCAGGTTTTAGTTTTTATCAAATGCAAGTCTCTTTTAAGTATTCCACATTTCTTGAATGCAAAACTTAGACATGTGCCCTGTAGAGAGGCTCAGAACAATAGCTCTCCTTTCTCTAATAAAATCTCTCTTCTGAGATTAACTCTGGAGCTAGCAGTGAGGTCAGTGTTTCATTTCATATAAGTCAGCTCATGCTGACAAGGGTCTGGCCTTCTTAGTGATGGGCCGTTTGCTGCTCAGAAGTGTGAGGAATGGCTTTCTGAAATATCGATAGCTCGCCTTCACTAGAGTTCATGATCAAATTTAACTGGCAAGTATCAATGTGCTACTGCCAGACTGCAGGGCTGAGATGCTCAGGCTTGGGCCAGCTGCTAAGGTCTGCTTCCTAAATCAGAGGCTAACTCTTCCATTAGTGTAAATCAGTGGTTTATAACGATGTCAAATGAGATTTGTGTCAGAGTGGCCCAGACTACAGCCCGGTCTTGGGATTTGAAAAGGAACAGAAAAATTAGGCTGCAGTCATTAGAATTATTTTTTCATTTGGTTTTGTTGTGCATATTTGTAAATGTGCCTATACACACCTGCACACACATGCATTTTGTTCCCATGGACTGGTGGCCACCATTTAACACGGACCTAAGAGCACAGAATCTTCCTCCTGGTGTGGTTTGATCGACATGTGCAGAGATCTCACATAAAGGCTCTGGGATCCCGCTTTTCATCCATAAAAGGAAAGCAGGCAAGCTTCATCCCTGGCTAAACCCTTTGCACAATATACATCAATAATGAGGCAGCATCTATTTATACATTGCTCACTGGAAATGACTGAATTCAGACAGAAGTTGGTGAGGCAGCCTGAGCTCCACCAGCCTCCATGGAGTCTATTGTTAGTACCCAGGATGACTCCTCAGGCAAATGGAGAAGAGAGGCACGATTTGGAGCCTACCATGCCATGGGAGGAATACCAGCTTCCACACTTGGCAGGAGGTGTCTCCTCTCAGAGAATGCCTTCTCTGGCTCTGCCAGAACCCGCAGTCATGGAGGAGGAATGCAGGAGAAATGGCCACAAGAGCGCAGCCCTGCTGCTGCTCCCCAGGAAGTGGAATGCTGACTTGGATTTACCCATGGGGTGAGAGCTCCCTGCCTTTCTTCATGAAAAAAGGACATGTCCAAGAGGGAATGGGAGGAAGGCAGTTCTACCTTCATACACACTGATGCCATATTGTTGCAGAAGGTTTTCAACAGTATTTCTTTACCTAGAAAAAGAAGGATGCGGTAAAAAAACCTCCACTCAGTGTTATGGCATTGGTTAGGTATGTCTGTGTGCTGATTGTTCACCAACACATGTCTGTGATGATGAAAACTGGCTTGTCTGTGAGATATTTATCATAAATAAGGTACTCAGGACTCCTTAGCAGAGCTCCATATCCTTGTTCACTCCTGCTTTTCTCTGTGGCTCTTGTGTACTTTGCCCATATGCTCTAAAGCTATTTTGTTTTCAGTTTTATGTATGTTTTATGTAAATTAGAAGAATCAAGCTCCTCTGCTTGCTAAATTATAAATTGAGTGGAAATTGGCCGACTCTCTTTAGACTGTGTAAGTTATACAAGATGTAAGTAATCAAGCTCAGCAGGCTGGGCTGGGGAGGGAAAACACGTCAATAGCGTGGGCCACGTGAGCTGTGTCCATGTGTCTCTGTGCACTGCTGCTTGCCTTTGCAGCCTCAAATATCTCTTTGCTCTAAAGTGCCAATCCAACTCCTTTTAGACCATTCTTAAGATGCAGGTTTATTTCCTCCTTTGGTAGTTTGCTCGGTTTATTCAGTACGTCTTGTATAAATGAACTGCTCTTAAATGCCTGTTTCCACTCTCTTGCTTTAGGATCAGAGTAGATTCAGACTGCCTCCTCTGGGAGCACTGATTCATTTTCCTTCCCTTCTTCCCCTGTAAGTTAAAATGCCTGTTGATTTTAGTGTCTGTCTCCTTGGCTTACTCCCTGCTTTGGCTCTATTTCCCCTACCCCACACTGCTTTTCATATGCCTGAATCTTGCCCTGGGTTATCTTTTCCCTAGTAGCCCACTGCAACCTCACAGAGTAGGACTGTGGTGCAAGAGCAGGAGCCTGGCAGTGGCTGACAGCCTGTGAAACACTGCCAGGAGAGCAGGGAAGTTGGTTCGTGTCTTGGGTCTTGGTGAGATGGTGGAGAATCTGCTGCAGGGCAGAAAAGACAGTCTCACTGTAGCCTGTTAGGGCACCAGTTAGACCAAGTTTTTAGAAAAAGGGGCCTGAAATCAGACACCTAGGCCTATCTTTATACAGGCAGGTAGGACCAGTGTTATTATAAGCAGATATAAGCACCCCTAAGAGATGAGACTGATTGCAGTCTCAGCACAGACAGGCATTGGCTGCACCAGCAGCCAGATGCTGCCAGAGTGACCAGAGCAGCCTTGTGCTGTGGCCAGCAGCCCGTCCACTCCTGCAGCACCAAGCTGCATCCGGGCAGAGCTCAGGGTAGCTCTGCTCTCTGCCTTTTAGCTCCATGCCAGGCACTGAACAGAGGAAAACATCTTCAGAGAGGCAGTGTAGTGCAGTTCTTATCAACTGACCAACATTTTAAAGCCAGCATCATGGAGATTGAATCCCATTGCCATGGAAAATTCAGGTTAGAAATTTATTGCTGGGAGGGGAGGGGGAAATTGTGGGCATTGGGTGGGCTCTGCAGGCATGGCCCCGGGCACAGACCTTTAGTAGGCAGCCTGTTCCCAGGTACTGCACAGCTCTGTGTGCTCTGCTGACTCTGGCAGGGTTGAAGCATGTGCTCAATGAAAAGGGATCCCAAATGAGTAGTCAGATGGCCTTCAGCAGTCGCAGACTAGGACTCACAGGGCTCAAAGGGGATCCTCTCTGCTCAGGCTGTGCCCTGTAGTAATTTGAGTTTGGGTTCTCTTTCACTGAGTTCAAAAAACGCATTTTCTTTTAATTCATTAAATACTTTGATTCCGTGACATACCTTCAGAATGTGGTTTATTCTGTGCAGTCAAATGTTTACTGAGGATGATAAAATCCAACTTGCCTTTTTAGAGCTGCTTCTTTTACTTCAAAGGGAAGGCATAACCTTTTGTTTCCTGGTGTGATTTTTAGTGAACCTCTGCCTACTTTATCAGGCCACATATAAATTTATTTCCACTTGTGTTTCCAAATAAAAGACTCATAGGTTGGTAAGTGGTCTTTAAGTTGAACTGCTATTCCTTGAAACTCATAAAAGGATGATTTTGATCCATGGAATTGCTAATTAAAGCTGCTTTTCAATACCCAAAAATTAAGTTAACAGTAATTAATGTAGCCAGCCTGGAACCTTAGGAAACTACTGCCAGCAAGTGTCTTTTGGTGCACTCAAGAGGATGCAGTTTGATTGTTGGCACCAACAGACAGGTTGGGAATTGTAAACATGGTAATTAGCAGTAAGTTTCTGGATCTCAACTTGCCAGACTGGCAGTCTGATTCTTGGAGTAGTTGTCGCATGGGAGGAGGGAAAAACAAAGTAAGGGAATTAGAGCAACCTTGCATTGCTCCACCAACATATGCCACTGGACCAATGTTTTTCTTGGCAAAGATCTCTGACAAGGCGCTTAAAAGCAGCATTGCAGCCCTACTGCAAACTCTGAACCTCACTGCAGGCATCAACCAAGCAACTGTCTCTGGCTCTTCTGTTTAAACTGCGAGTGTTGCTCCATGGTAAGGAATTTCAGAGTCTGAGATCCTTCCACTCCACCTCTGTGGTGGAGCACAGTGTTGATAAGGTTATCAACAATAATGGGATTAAAAGAGTTAAAATCCAGCTTTTGCGGTAATCCCGGAGTATTCCATTGTTGAGCTATCAAAGATTAAGGTTATAGTAACCTTATTAATCCTTGGTGTAGTGTAAATAAAAAGGAAATGTCAGCCTTAATTCCACCATGAAATTAAATCTTCACTTCTCTAAATGATGATTCAAACACAGCTTACTGCAGCCAATGTGGTTTATGAAAATGCGTAACCTATGTGAATTTAAGAAATACAATCTGAGAGACAGAGAGAAAGGGTGATAAAACATGGCACTTGTTTTGTTTAAAATGAAAAAAAAAAGTATTAATTCAGCTTGTATGTCTGCAGAAACTACACTTAGGGCCAAAAAAGTATGCAAAGAATTAGGAAGGGACTGAATGCTCAAGGTGTACATCCCTATGAGGCAGAGAATGCAGCTGCCAGCCCACAGCAGAACAGCCATCCCTGTGCCAGAGAGCAGCCACAGCACTGCTGGTGCTGCCCCATTCCTGTCCCCTGCTTGCAGGACACTCTGTGGCCTTGTTAATGCTGCCTCAGTAGCAGGGACAGGGTGCCCTGACACAAGAGCGTAACCGAGCATTGATCCACTTGTGCTTTCAGTGCCAGAGACAATGTGATCAAAACCAAAAAAATGTCAGAAATGAAATGGTTGCTGAACCTTCTGCAAACAGCAAGCCTTCACAGGTGCTGGTGTGAAGGGCACACGTTTTCCTGGCTAAGATGATTTCCAGAGGAGTGGGAGTTGTCTCTTTTGGCAATGGATGGTTTCCTCCTCACTTGTGCTGGGCACAGCCCCTGCTCACCCTGCCCACACAGGTTGAACCTATAAGTAGGTCTGAAACTGCCCTCTGGACTAACTACCTGAAGAGAGGGACAGACAGACAGACTGAGATTTGCTTAGAAGTCAATGGCATCTGGTCCAGGTAGATCTGTGTTTCTTTGTGGGGAGCGGGTGGGGAATTACAGTAAGCAGAAGTGGGCTGAGTACCCTTTATTATCCTTTTTTGACTTGGAGGAGAAATAAAGTTGAGGTAAAATGGGGTGATTTAGAATGATTCTGCATATTAAGTATCTCAATCACTCAGTCCAAGTCTAGGAGAGTGGTAGTTAAGTACCAAGGAGCTGCCTATAGGAGGAACTGAGCTCTCAAGAGGGCAAGAGGCATTGCCAGAGAATAAAATTCCCTGGGGCTGTTCCCAGGGAAAGGGGCTTTGTCACCTCAGCAAAACCCATCTGCCCCATGGTTTCTGCATGTCCTGGAAATTGCTGGGTTTGTGGACTGATAGAGCTGGAGAGTGGGCATGTTCTGCATCTTTGTATTGTTTGCTCCAGTTCACATAAACTCTGATAAAGTTGCATAATGAAACTCAGTCTCATAAAAGAACTCATTTTAAGATGTTTTTTTTTTCTTCTTCACTCACTGAATCACGCTCTTCTCTGGTGTGAATTGTCACAGCTCCAGAGCGTGCACCGGTTCAGATGTGCCCGCTGGGTCCTGGGCTGTCTCCATCCCCTCTGCAGCTGCAATTGCTGCCACAAACACAAATTGGCTCGCTCGGGCTCTTCTTGTCTTTCCGCAGCGTAGGAACAGATAATGGGCCCATGGGGTTGTTCAGAAATATTGCTGGTTTCCAGTGCTAGCATAATGGTCCCTTCTAGGTAGTATCCCTTTCCTGGACAATTTCCCAGTAAAATAGTAAATGGCAACTGCAGAGCAGTAAAGGCAATGGCGTATTTGTTTGACTGACATTTCAGAGCCTGCAGAGCAAATGCAATTAGGATCCACAGTGTGCTGCAGTTTCCTTCCTTCATTTCCCTGCCTGGGAAGAACTACTGTTAGGATCAGCTGAAGTTTGGTCCCTGCTACCTTAGAGTGGTGGAGATGCTCCAGGGATGGAAGGCAGCGTATACCCAAGCCTGTGTGAGCACCCTTTGCATTGGGACCAGTCAGCACCTCCGAGGGCTCAGCTGGGACAGGAGCTGCTGCCACTCCCCTGCTGGCACTGCAGCCTCAGGCAACAGTGATTTTGTTAGTGGGTGTGTGCTTCCCCTGGACTCAGCAGAGCTGACACTAGGGTGGCTCTGTGGCACTAACCCTGCACTTCTCACTGGGGAGAAGTCTCTGTACATGCCCATGGGTCTGTGCTGAGCAAAGCACCACCCTGGCCTTCACCAGGGGGAACCGATGGTTTATTTGGAATATTGCAGGACCGACAGTTGATGCGCTTTGAGCACTTTGATACAGACTTGGCAGCAGAAAGAAATGTGAAAAAACTGGTGATAATTATTCAGATTTGCCTGAAGGAGGTAATTGAAAACAAATTGCTACTAAGAGCCACGGCCATGGTTAATTGTGGTGAAGCACTGTGGGCCACTCACCTGAAGGAAAAGACTGCTAGAGGACAAATGGGGGTCGAAATTGTTTCTGCTCTGGTGGAGAAAGAGGGTCTCAGTGATATAATTTGGTTTGTAGGGTTATTCTGTAGCTCCTAGATTCTGACATGAAAATCCAAGCCTGCAGAGCAATGCTTTAATGGCTGGAAATAATGCAGCCAGTGATGGCAGGAGCAGCTGTGGCTTGCCTTGGTGGCAGGGGGATGGCCAGGCTGTGTGGCATCCCTTCTGCCACAGGCAGGTCCGAGCTGACCCCCACAGGAGAGGCACAGGCAGCTGTCACGTCCCCTCTCCGCAGGATGGAGTCTGCAGTGTGCACAGAGCCACCACCCTACAGCCTGCTCCAACTGTGAGTTTTACCTTTCATGTGGAACATTGCTGCCATGCACTGTTTTATTTGTTGGCAAATTTAAACATTGCAATGTCTGCTGTTCCTGGTGCTTCTAGGATGTCTGGACTCAGGCAGTTGCTGATGCCTGTGTGAACTGATGAAGTGTTTTGCACTGTGGGTCCTCTGAGCACTGTGGGTCAGGGAAAGCCAGGACGTGGGGTGGCATGGACCTGCTGCCTGGGGGCGACAAGAGGGGGTTCTGCCCTTGCTGGGCAGTGGCTCCTCAGGACAAAACCTCTTTGTCTCTCAGAAAAGCTCTTTCCAAAATGCTATTGCAAGGATTCAGGAGATGAAAACAGTGATGAAAAGGATGATGCAATTTTTTACTAAATTTCACTTTTTCTAGATATTTTGATTCAGAGTTCCTGCAGGGTAAAAAAAAATAAATTCTGCAGCTTCCTGTATCTGGTGACAAATTCCATACCAGCCTCTTTCAGGACAGATCCTTACTCCAGGCTCTTGCATCTTTGCTTTGTATTCAGGGAACTAAGTATAGGAGCACACTACAGCCTGTGCTGCTCTGTTTGCTCCCTGTGCCAAGGTACAAGTGGGGGAAAGACAGGACAGCATGAAAAATGGGAACCAAAGTTTCTAAAAGCAGTCTAAATGCAGGGCAACCCTGCTGAGTTGGTGATGTTACATGAGCATTGGCTGAAACAGCTCTGAGGGTTGGGCCACCCCAATTGGAGCATCAATTGCAGCATTTCAAAAAGGATATTAAAGCATACATATGTAGCACAAGTATTAGATTATGAAAACACCCATCTAATGTGAGATATGGGAAGAGGCATCACCTGGCTCTCTTTGGAAGAGAGAGATCTATCATCCTTTGGTAGTTTGACATACCTTACAGAAAACCACAACATGCTGATTTGACTTATTATTCTTCTTATTCTTATTATTATTGACAGCTTTTGGGAAGTTTGGTATTTTAGCAGTTTCTTTTCTTTTACAACAAAATACCCAGGTGCTGTCCGTGCAGAAAAGCCTGTCCCCAAACAGTGAGACTGGTGTGACAGTGTTAGGGACATGCAATCATGCTCCCTTCTGTGGGAGTTTTGCCTGCATCAGAGCTGCAGGCTGTCAGGCTTTCCCCAGTGGAATGGCAGCTCTGCTGCACAGGGTACCTGAGCAATTGCTCTTGTTTTTAACATGTGGGATCATGAGTTGCTCTTCCACTCGCTGTTGGGGTTGAAGAATACTGTCAAAAATACAGGAGGCTGACTGAGAAATCAGTGAGTAAACTACCTGGGTGCTCCACATTTAGATATCATGATTGATAAGGGATGTAAAATAGATGACTCTTTTTTCAAGCCAAAAGATACTCCGTTGATGTGATGCAATTTGAACATGTTTGTTTTAAGAATACAGCTGTGTTTTGCAGTCAGGTGTGCACCTGTATGCACAGGAACACATGAATGGAATAACTGCAGTATTCCAGCACTGCCCAGAGTTAGGTGCTGTAGGAAGCTGGAAGTATGAAATGTACTATGAGTTCCCCAGGGTCAAGCACAGTACCTTTACAATAGCATGGAAGTCTGAGTGGTGCTGGGTGAGAAGGTTTTCCCCTACATAAATGTGCAGGTGGTAAATATAATTTCACAATCCCCTTATTTTCCTTTATTTCCTTTTATTTCTTTAAGCTGAAGGGGAAAAAAAGGGGGAAAATGGGTTTCCTGTGGAAGGAAAAGTTCTTGGCAGGACAACAGCTCCATGCATGCTCTAAATTTTGATGAACACAAGGAGCTGCTGAGCACAAGGTGTGTGTGGTTGGTGGAGGGGGTTCACGGAGGGCACGTGGGGTCACGCAGGACATTTGGGAGCCCAGGGAGCTTCGGTGGTCAGGGTGGTGGATTATTGTCACGAACAGACACAACCTACAACCAGCAGATAACCACACGCTCAACCCAATGCCATGCCCTGGGTTTGTCCCATGCCGCCGCTCCTCGGGGTGTGGTGCTGAGTGTCGGCGCTGCTGTGCCCTGGTGTGGCTCTGCCTGGAGGCACAGGAGGGATGTCTGGGGACAGCCAGTGCTCAGCTGGCACTCCTGCTCGCTGCTGGGGAGCGGGGCTGTGCCGAGCCGAGCCGGGCCTGCTGGGCAGGGACAGCAGCCGGGCCTCCGCGGGCTGTGCGCGGCTCCCGGAGCGGCGGCTCCGCCCTGCCCGGCCGGGGATGCGGCTCCATGGCATCAGCCGAGCCCGGGCTCTCGGCCTTGGATTTCCTCTTGCATACGGATAAAGTACAGTGTGGAGTAAGAGGGTTTCTGTGATAGGAAACTGAGGAAGCCAGGAAATTATTTTCAATAGTAAACATTTATACATATATTATTTAGATGAATACAATCTTAAAAGTTGGATTTACTTTTTTTTTTTTTCCCCCCCAGAAATTTGGTATTACCTTTAGCATATGAGAGCAGGAACTCACTGGAAATCATAAGAGAGAGGTCTTGGTTAAAGAAACTGCAGCTAAGGACCTCTTTCTTTAGGAACTTCCAATCTTTCTACTGGTGGATTCCAAATAGCTACTCTGAAGCTCTGTGACACTGAGTATGATTTCCAGAGGATATATCCATACAGTGATTTAAGCCTGATATTCACAAGACAAAAGCTTTTGTTGCATTAAACAAATCCCTGCAGTTGTCTGGGTTAACTTGCTGCTCAGTGAAAAGCTGGGGACACCAGATTGCCAAGTGGGTGAAGAAAGGTAGAGGGAATTGGTCTGACAAGCTGAGGAGTCACAATCCAGTACTGTAACCCTTGCTGCACCCTCCCTGCCCTGCACTGTTCTTCCAGGCAGGATTCAAGCCTCTGATACCTCAGTTTTCCTGCCCAGTTACATGAAATGAGATCACGAAAAAAACTGTTTACTACAGCGTGTTCTAGTTTTTGGATCCAAACAGATTGCTGTACATTGGGTGTGAAACTCCCTAATGTTTCAGAAATTATGCTGGAACATCTCTGACTGACAGCTCTGAGCAAAGCACTTTCTGAGGTTATGTAAATGCCTAAAAAGAAATCTAACCCCAAATCTCTAGTTGTGTAGCAGATTTGAGGCCTGTGAATTCTAGGCACTGCCAGATTTTAAAGCCCTGCTGCTAGCTTATATAAATACTCATAAATACTTACAGTAAGTGTCCTAAAAAGATCTTTGGTTGTCCAAGTGAGCTAGAAGATAGCATTGCAGGGCTGCCCCATCTCTACTGGTCACAAGGAACACATAATTCTACCCATGGCTGCTTCAGAAAAGAGTTGGGAACCTGCTGCTCTTCACATCCAGAGAGAACTGTACATACCAGGGATCACATCCCAGGCAAAGGAAGGGAGTTATTTTCATTTATGATGCCCAGTAACAGGGCAAAGAGACCTTTCCTTCTGTGTCTGTGCTCTAGCATGACGCAGAAACAATTTTAAGACATGTTTATAAATTCCACCCAGGTGTTGCAGCTCTTGCTATGAATCTCAAAAGTGTATTCGAGATTTATTAGTATTGGGCTGCTTCTGACACAAGGGATGTGGGGGACAAAGAGCAGCAGCTTCTGTGCCATAAGGAAGCACAAAAAAACATGTCAGAACACTTGTAATTTTGTGCTTCTAAATGTTGTTATCTAAATGCCATTGTACTTGCAACTATTCTGTGTGCATTAAATCTGAGGTGCAGAACCCTATCTCATATTAAAAACGTGAAAGCAGCATTATAGTCCCTCTAATGTTTTTGTGAGAACCCTTGTTAGCTCTTATTGCCTTGTCCTTTGTGTGACTTAAGGCAGAAAACCAAGAGTTTACTGCATTTTAAAAAGTTCAGAAAGATGTGCTTAAGTTAATAGAAGTCTTTATTTTCAGGGTCTGAATAGGTATGTAAAAACAAGGGGATTGAATAATTGCAAAGTTGATGTGACAGAGCGCACTAAATAATGGCTGTGATTAATTTTGTAGAATTGTTCATGAATAATTGGCAAAATGTTTTCTGTATGCGGCAACTTCTAGAACGAGCTGACTCATTATTGCATTTAAGGAGTGGTACCTTGAGTTGTGATCTGATGCCTATTAAAAATTGCAGTTGATTTATTATTTTGGAGAGATTGAATCAGGATCCTAAAGCACCTGTGACATTTTTCAAACAAAATACCTGTTTCCTTACTTCTTTGCTGCTTATCCCAGGCTAGGTAAGAAATCAGCACTAAATTACAGCATTGCCCACTTCTCCTCTTCTGAAGGGAGCAGAGGAGAGGGACAGAACACCTGAGCAAAGGGGAAAGATAGAGGAGGAACAGGGCAGACAGGAATGACAGGAAATAGCAGACAAAGAGAAGAAATGGGGAAAAAAGCAGAAAGGAGAGAGAAGCAAAAGGAGACAAGGGGATGAAAAGTCGGAGAGCGCGGGGGCTCAGGTGCCCGTGGCTGCCCTGGTCACAGGCCCTGTCTGCTGTTCATCCACGTTCAGCTGGCCCAGGGTCTACAAGGAGCGTGAGTAAGCACCAGTTCCCAGCTGAATCTCAGCAGGTTTGCTGTTTACCAAACCGTGACAAAAGCTGAAGTTATGTCCGATCTGGCCATACACTGGGCTGTAGGTCCTCTTTTTATTTGATTATTTTTTTCTAAGAGGAGAGCTAGCTGATGTTTCTTGCTACTGTCAAAAAGAAAAAAAATAAATCAGTGATTGTGATTTAGAAGAGCTAAGTACTTAAAATAGAAACAAGATGACTGAGATCTGCATCCTTATCAAAGGCCAAAGATTATTTTGTAAGGTGTTTATACACTGTCTGTGCTCTCATTGTACCCTCTTAGAGATTTACAGATGGGGACAATGAAAACAACGTGTTCCATGCAATTACTTGCTGATGCCTTATAAAAAGCCAAAGTCCAATAAACTTCAATATGAAGTAAACTAATAGCGTCCTTGTGAAAGAGCAACCTGAGGAGTTGTATCCTACTACTGATAGTAAAAGCAGACCTGTCAATGAGATTCAGCCTTCACAAAAAGCTAGGTTAAGATAAGATTTGAAAGAGTTTGGCTTGACATTTCCAACCAGTTGAGAATGAATTCTGGACTTGGGTTGGCAAGAGTTAAGGGCATATCTTCTGTAAATCTTTATTTTGTGCTTTGGAGAGACCAGTACACTTGTCCTTTGGTAATCAGAAACATTGCCTACCCTCACACAAAGAGTAGAGATCTGATAAAAGCCCTGATCACAATTTGTGCTTTGCTTTCCTCATCATGAATACAATTTTAAAATCATGTTTAAGAGGAAGTCCATGCATTCCTCACTGAGCAGGAATAACCCATCGGGTCTGAGCAGGAAGATTTAACATCCTAGGCACAGTGCTTTGTACAAACCAAAGAATATAAAGAATATGCCAGGAAAGCCATAAAGAGAGACGATGCAGTAATTATTTCTGGGATGTTAAAAATACTGTTGTGCTTCCAAGTTGCTGCGTGAGCCTGACTGCAGTGTCTGGCTCAGGGTCATTCTGGGGATGGCACTTTCACAGATATCAGCAATGCAGGGTAGTCCCAAGCAGGTCCTGAAACTTTAACATGTGATGAGGCCAGAAGGTAGTTTGGTGCAGTGATAATGATTTATTTAATGCAACTAATGTATGTAAAGATGCATCTGAGACAGTGTGGAGTCTGCCAAGAGCACTTTCTTGGACACCACAGTGATCAATCCAGGCTGGAGGTTGAAGGCTTGAGTACAGGTCTATGGGATCAAGCTACTAATTTTTAGTGGGTTTGAGCTGTTCTTAAATAAACTTCCATTAGTTAGGGTGGCACCGCTAAGTCTACTTCCTGCTGAGCAATAGGAAGACAGAAAGAGCATCTACAACAGTAATAGTTTTACACAAATTGATTTAATGTCTGGAATAATAGGAAGCTTATAGAGCTTGGATGAGGGATGAAGGAGGTGGACAGAAAGAGGTGGAAACAGAGAGGAAGGAAGCTCAGCTGGCTGCAGACAAAGGAGAAATGTGTCTTCTCTGTTTTCTCCTGCCAGCTGAAGCACACCATGTTGCACAAAGAAGCAGGGAATGCTTGTGGCACACCTATGAAGCCATTCTTGACTTTGTGACCTGTTGGGTGACAGGTGAACAGCCCCTGGGTGAAGTGGGTGTGCTGCCTTTTACACCCTTTCAATGTCTTACTCCACAACTGGTACCCACCACTGGGTGCTTCAGGCTGTGGTTTACTGAATGGTCTGCTAAGGGGCTTAATTACAGTCTTAAATTCCCAAAGGTTTTTCTAGTCTGTCTAAAATATTTATGTCTGCAACGATTCAGACCTGTTTATGTCTCTTTTTTTGCCTGCTGGGTAAAAAGTAGTTTGGCTTTTACAGTGTGTCTGTATACAGGGTTTTAGTAGCTTGGATTGCTTTTATATGTTTATAATGAAAGTAACAGCCCCTTAAAAATTGGATTATTGATCATGGGAAGACAGTAGGTATTTTTAATCTTAGAGGCAAGACAACAAATAAATCAAATTATATGAAGTATTTTATTTAAAGGCATTTGATTTTATTAAAACTGCTACATCTGGTGTTTGCATAAATGGAATAATTCTGTTTGTTCATATGACGGTTCAGAGGAAATCATGGCAGGAGTTAGTTCTTCTCACTCAGTAAAGTGCACTGATGTCAATAAGTCAAAATTAAACTCTTCCCAAATTGCAAAAAAACCCACTGAAAGATTAAAAAGTAAGGATTTGGACAGATGTAAAATTCCCATTTCAGCGGATAAATTATCCACAGGAACTGTGATCATTTTGCACAGATGCACATGGTGCACTGAAAATGTAGGATACCATGATGTGCACCCATACGTACATACGATGTGTAGTTCAGCATGCGTGTGTGTGGATGTACATTTCTAAACCTAAATACCTACATACATATTGCACTGTCATGAGGCACCAAGGGCTGCTTTTGGCCCTGCAGTCTGTGCCACTTCTGTGGATGTCCTGTCCCACCAGTACCTGTAGCAGTCTCTCCTACTGTCCTGCTTGGAATGAGGCTCTTCCCACCCTAGTGATGATGAACTGCAGCACAAACACCTTTCCTATCCTTGTTATGACCAGGTGTCTGAATCTGGGGGTTTGTTTGCATGTTCCAGATGTTTGCTCTGCCAGATTTGACCACAGGAATGTGAGGCCAGTGGGCTTATTCTCATGAAGCAGAGAAGAGAAGCATTTAGCCTGGAGTTTGCATCTTTCATCATTTCCAAGGGTGAGGCAGAAAACTGGTTTCTCCCTGGGAGAAGTCAACCAAAGAGGAACTGTGCCTTCAGGGAGGTGGGACTGTGTGAATGCCAGTGGTCTTTGTCGTTAACCAGCTCTCTTCAAGCTGGCTGAGGAGGTAACAGAATCTGTTCAATCTCAACAGGATCGATTCAATCTCATGCCTTCAAAAGACAGGAACAAAATCACCACTGTAACATTTTGGCAAAGCAAAATGTTTTTGTTTGCTGGTGAGGGTTTAACTCACGTGCAGCCCTGCTGCCCTCTTAGGATGTCAAAGAAAGAGGTTTTGCAAGTCAAATGCTGCCTGCCTCACCAGCCTGTCTTACCCCAGTGATGAAGTGCTCCAGCATCAGAAGTCACCTTCTGTGTTCAGCTGAGCTCAACTGGAGTCGTGCTCTCTGGCTGTGCTATTAAGTGGCTCTGAAGATGTTACAGGTGCAGAGCTGTGCTGCTGTATTTCAAGTGATCATAAAAACTCACTGGATAAATTGAAAAAGTGTGACTTTTCATTGTAGCAAGCTTGGACTGGATAAGCAACTCCATCATTGTGCTAAGGCAGCAGATGCAGTCAGTGTTTGGAGGAAATGGTTCCTGACCTGATGATGCTTTCCAAGAGATTCAATGAGGAAAAAAAGATGCTGGAGGCTCCTCATGTAACACTGGTGGGACAGGCAAGGGAAGCAGAAGGATCAGACAGTCGGAGAGAATGAACAGAAAGGTGCAATGCAAGCAGAAAACCCCTTTGCCGTGCTTCAGGCTTACTCTTGTGCTCAAAAATGTGGGACAAAAAGCAATAGCTTCAGGAAAAGCCCTTTCCTGAAGACAGAGCCCTTTCCAGCAGAGCATGCCAGGAGGGTGCTGCAGCCATTGTCTCTGCAACCAAAGTGAGGAGCAAAGCCACAATCTGATGGGGTTGGGCTGCAGGGGTCAGATTCAAGATCTGGATCACCCTGAGAGTTGGGTCCGATGGGTCCCCAGAACCAGGGGAGGCCCTCAGGCCCTCTCCTCACATGGGGATTCACAACCATCTGGGACAGGGTGCTATTGGATGCTGGGATGGACACTCACCACAGAAGCATCACATTGAAGATGTTCCTTAGCCAAGCAAACGTGGATGGGCTGTTTCAGGAGTGTTTCAGTCGGTGAGCAGCTGGCCCTGGGCATATGTGGGCACTGTGCCTGAGTGCGAGCCGTGACCTGTGGAGGGCCCAGGGTGGAGGGCCAGGATGCTGCCCAGGGACTTCACCCTGAGGAAGGGCAGCTGTGAGTCTTGGCAAAAGCCAGGCTGGTCTTGCATAAATTCTCTAGTGGTTTCAGGCTGGCCAAGTTAAACATGTCCCTTACCTTGGCTTTGTCACAACTTTGACAGAAGTCCCAGGTGTGGGTCAGAGCTGCCCCTGTACAGGGCACTTGCTGGGGCAGGAAGGGTGTGCAGACATGGAGCCTGCCTCTGTCAGGGATTGGCCATCATGCTGCCACTTGGGTGACTCACTGAGGAGCCCCTTGGGCAGCAGCTGGACACAGCCTCTGTTCCCTGCTGAGCCGCTCCGTACAGAGGGCTGTGCTGGGCAGCATGCTGGGGCCACGGCTGCTCCCTGGAAGGAGGAGAGAGATCAGGAGGGGAAGAGTGTGGATTGGGAGAAGGGAGAAGGTGATAAACCAGCTCCTCGAGGCAGGGGCTGAGGTAGATATGCTGCTGTTGTGAGTTGCATTACCTGACAGGACCCCATGCCAAGGGTAGGTCATCTTTCCTTTGACTCAAGAGGGTGTTGGGGGATGTGTTTGTTAGGCCCAGAAACCAGTCACTGCTGCACTGGGTCTTTACATGGTCAGCTGTGGTATGTACTACTGCCCTGTGATCTGCAATTTCTATTTTAGTATTTACATGAACTCAGGCTCTTGGCTTCTGGGGGGAATTTCACCTAAGTAAGTGCTGGGAAAATTTACCTTTATTCAAATTATAAGCACATGCACCTTTGACATAATTTTTCGCTGTGTTACTTTGTTTAGGTCCTTTTTAAAGAAGTTAATAAGGCTGGCAGCACAACTCCATTGACTCTCAGCAGAACACCTCTCTCATTCCTGAGGTCCCTTTCATAACCAGTTATATTAGCACCATTCATTAGCATCCTGCTTTTCTCTTCAGTATTACCACGCAATGTGCTTTCTTTTGTAGTACCTAAAGCTTGTGAGATAACTCAGTTTGCCTCCCAGTGGGGGAGAAGGTATCTGTAATCTGTGTTTCGTGTCTTGGGTCTCTTGAAAGGACTAGAAATCCCAAATGCAGTAACTTGTGGGTTTTCTGTCTTAGAGAATTAGGATGTCTTTGCATTACTGAGCAGGCAAACAGTGAGCAGTGCTTGATCAATAAGAGGCATTGCCAGAGGTCTGCTATAGTCTGCCACAGCTGACGGTAAGTGTTGCTATAGGCTATGGAATTAGGAATATAAAATGTCAAATGACAGTAATAATTCATGCATCCTGGGACATATAAAACCAACAGCATGTCAATAGCTGTGGCATGCTCTGCAGAAAATATGCAGAATTTAGACATTGCAGGAGTCTGTTTTATTTTAAACCACACTTTCCTTGGTGAAATATAGACTTTCCCTGTTTGTTAAAAGCATTTATTTTCAGTTTCATGTTGCTACTTCTCTATTAACATTCTAAGAGCCACACAGCTCAAAAGGGGCCCTGAGATTCAAAAAGCAAAATATATGTATTTACTGAAGAAAAACACATAAAATATTTATAAAACAGAGGGTGCAATACTATTTGAGATTCATGGACCATTTCAGCATTCATAAAAGCAAATATGGTTCTCGTGTTGGCTTCACCTGGAATCAGACTTTACTAGAGAGGTTACCCAGGAGAGACCTGCCTTAAAATGAAACTTATTACAATCATTAATTTTACATGGAAAATCGTTACATTTTACATGGAAAGCAGAATGTCTTGTGAAATAAGTAAGAACTTCTCCAATATTCATCTTCTTTAAAAATAATTCAGGATAATTAGTATCACTTTTCTTTTATGAAAAGATATGAAGAGGGCGAATTACTGCATCTGGGAGGGCAGAGCAGGCATAGGAAGAAAGATTGTGTGTGTCTGATGCTTGTTTTCCCCTGTGCCCCTGCTGCTTGGGAACCTAAAAGTGACGAGTGCTGTTTTACTGGCTAAGGCTCCCACAAAAATTGTTTGGATGAATCTTTAATGAGAGAAGGGTAAAAATATATCTGAGCAGCCCCATTCTTATGCTTTCAGCTGTTTGCTCCTGAGCACCTCAGCTGTGGGTTGTCAGGCCTCAATTTCTGTAAATTTGCTTGAAAGTAGAAGGGCAAGACAGAAAAGTTGCATGTCCCTCATGATTATATGAATATGGGGCTTATGTACAGGTACTGCTTCTAAAAGAATGTAAAATATTAACTGAAAAAAGAGAGAAGGAAAAGCATCACAAAGAAATCCACTACGCATTATTTAAATCTCCCCCTGTGAGAGGCTGAGGATTCAAGCACATACGAGTCGTCTGCTCTTCCATGTGACAGCAACCCCTCTGCTTCAGAGCTGCACAGTCCTGGCTCTCAGTTGTCTACTTGAGAATTTTTTAAAAAGTTATATATTCAAAAAATGTCTTAAATGTAATTTCCATTATTTGAAGACCATAAAGTGATTTTGGTGCAGTGGACTGTACCTATATAGACAGGCACTAATAGATATTTTGGCACATGTTGGTGAAGCTAGCTTGAGATGGAAATGATTAAAATAAATAAAGAGCAAAATTAATCCTTCTAACTGTCTGAGACCTAAGAAAAGGGATGTCTTTGTTCTGACGAGAACATCTTGGCTCGTTCTGCTCCTTTGGCTTGGTTTGGGGAGGATGTATTTAACAGTCCTCCCATGATACTTGGCAAATATAAAGCTGTCACATTGGATCCTGCTTCTCTTTGTATTAAAAGAATGTCTATGGTGTTTATGTTATGGGAAAAAAGCACTATTTCTACTTATTGTATTTTCATTGTCTCTTTTCTTATGACTGTACTGTTTGCCAGCAGCCAAGGGGCCACTTTGATGCTTGCTTTGATGCCATGGTTTATTGTGTTGCACAGTTGAGCTTATGGTTTTCCTTTCAAATCGGAGCTGGCATACTGGGTGAAAAAAAACCAAACCAAAAATAAAGCTTTTCTATAATTATGGTTATCTCATAAAGTCTGCATTTGTTACAGCTGCTGGGGTGTTGGAAATCAGTGTTTGTAAATACCTATATATTCTGATTTGTTTTCAGCCTCAGAGATGTTTTTGTCTGTCTGTGTTCCTCACCCCTGGCCATTCATGCAAGCAGCCTTCCCTACCTGCACGCCGAGCTGCACTGCCTCGGGAAGATACCAGCCTGTTGCCCAGCTTATCTGCATGGTACAACTTCACCTTGTTCCCTCTTCTCACTCTGAGGGATTAGCATCCAAAGAAAACCAAATTAGTCTTGTATCAATTCACCCAGGAAAGCGAGTAGCCAAAGCGACCAGAACGTTCCTGCTGGCAGGACTGAGTGCAGAAGGAGGCTGGCAGGGTGTGTTCTTTTTGTGCTGCCCAGCTCCACCACGCTCTCCCAGAGGCCCACGGGGACACTGTGGGTCCTGCTATGGGGAACCAGACTCTCCTGTGCCCACAGGAAGCCTCACTTGCTGGCTCCATGCTCCATGTGGCAGTGCCAGTTAGGATGTGTATAATACCTGCTTGGATGTGTCTGTTGCTTTTCTCCATGTCTTGTGGTCATCTGCGAACTGATGAGGAACCATTCTGTTTCCATTTTGCTGATGGAAAAGGAGAGCCTTTGAGAGGCTGAGTGATTTGTCCAGGATTATGCAACAAATCAATGGGAGAAAAGGGGATCAGGCCATTCCACACAGGAGTGCCTTTAACTGTCCCATGGGCTTTCTAGGGAAAGGCATGCAGGTCCCCAAAGAGGCTGCTTCCAGCAGTGTTCCTCCATTATTTCTGTCAGATTATTGCTGTGAACAGTGGAGAAATGCAAAATGTATTATTCATTTCTCCTACTCCTAAAATCAATAGCTATCAAAATACAAATACAATTTAAATCAAAAGGCACTTATTGAGTGCAGATCCTACTAATTAGGTATGATTTCCCAACAATTTCTTAAATTATTTATCCAAGGGATGGGTGGAAGGCACTTTATATGTCCCAGAGTGAATATTATAAACCTCTTGTCATAATACAGAAAATGTGAAATGTAGTGCAATGCAGTGTGATTTGTAACCTTGATGAGCTAATGTAATATCAATAGACATCAATCTGTGCAAAAAAAATCTGTCTCATCATAACATCTAACAAGATATGTCAAAAGTCAATAACCTTGTGAAATGGACGTGTATCAGTGAAGGTTACAGACTTTGCTGCTAGGAATCAATTAAAAATGTAATACCCACTTGCAATGGAAATTACTACACCATCACCAAAAAGGAGGTTTACATCATGCATGGACATTTGTCATAAGGGCAGCTCCCTTCAGGATGGCTGTTGGCTCTGTAAGCAATTCCACTGTAACAGATTTTTTTTTTTCTTATGCTGGTATTACTTAGTTTAGCCCCATAATCAACATGCAAAAATATTTATGCCATATCCAGTTAAATATATTTTTAAAACCCATACGGAAAAGAGCCAATGGTTTTGAAGATTTTTGTGTAAAAATTAGAAAGCAGCTCTCCTGTTAAATGAAAGATTTACAATTGTCAGTCAATAATGTAGATCAATGTTCTTCAATTTTTAATCATAATGATATTTCTCAAACTTCTTTGGATCTTAATTGTCAAACTTATACTTCCATCCATACAGCAGATCTTACAGCAGACCACACCAACCATGTGTCAAGTGAAATTCTTGGTCCCATCATATAGATGTGATACCCACTCACCAAATGCTTTCAAATCAGTGATTGAAAAGATGAGTATGAAATATTATATATGTTTTCTCCTCAATTTTTGAAGCTGATTGATAAAATATTCACTTTTTAGGCATTTTATTTTGCCAATGTCATCTGATAATTTCAGGGCAAGTGTAACTTTTAGGCCAAAACTAAATATTTGAACGGGGAGGGCTATGGCTTCAAAGGCAGCAGTATGTGAGGGGCTGAAGTAAAACTATCAGAGTAATTCAGGGCTTAAACTTTTAGCTTGGTGCATTCTTCTGTAGCCTCAATGGTGATCAGCTCCCAGGAAAGCCATCAGGAGCCTGAGCAAAAAGCTGCAGTGGTCCAAAGTGCCTGTGTGGTTGAGCTGCTGCAGGCAGCCCGCGACCGCACGGCAGCTCGGCAGTGCTTCAGTGCAGCTGTGCAACCCGGGATTCAAGGCAGAGCCATAACTCAGAATTTCATGGCATTTTAAAGCACAAGTCAGAATTTTAATGGTATTTCAACCTTCCTTATTAGTTGCACAATAAGTGTCTCTCAGCCAGTGTTCTGCAAATTCCTTCCTGGTGGTCTGCAAAGAGACACGGCTTGAAAGTCAGAGCATTGGAGGTGAATGCCGGGTGTGTGGAAATGGATCTTGAATTGATGGGAGGGATAAGGGATTCTGAAAAAGCACTGCAATAAGATGGCATGGGATAATAAGGGTAGTAGCAAAAAGTTTTAAAAAGCATGCCATGATTAAATTGGATATATAGGATAAATTCAGCTTCAGTTCTTCAGCTATCCTGCTTGTGTTTTTGTTGGTTTTAATTAATGAAAGTTTGTCTGGCAGGTATGAAAGCAAAGTTCAATCTCAGAGTGTTTGAATTAGAACTCCTAGCTGCTGAAAAGTGAAAACAGGCAATGCTACATTTAATGTTTTGCATTTTCTCATTCCATTTAAATGTGAATGAGCTATCTGGAAGGAATATCCAGCATTGCAGATACTGTTTAGTGATATATTCTTCTTATCTTCTTTTCTTCTGTCTAATGCCTTTCATACATGCTTAAAAAGTGTGTGATTGTATACGTGGTTGTATATTAGTGACTGCAAAGGTTACCTAAATTGAGACCATGGACTAATTTTATTTTAAATGCAGGGTAGAAGCACATCTGTTTCAAACAGATTTGTGAAATGCCTTTTGTGAGTTCAAATCACATACAGTAATGACCACTTAAATGAGCTCCTACACACACAACAATTTATTTGCAACAGTACTAACAAATGCATCTATAAAATGTCACTTGCATTTTGGTGTTCTGAAATAGGTTCATCCTCTGCCCTGGAAAATTCAGCCCTCTGTTATTGTGTAGAGGATACTAAAGAAAAGCATGTGTTCTTCCTCATGGAGGATGTGTTATCTGCTGTATAACTGTACTTGATAGATATTTTGTATTTTGCTCGTGTTTCCCATTGAGAGAGGCATAACATTTTTTTGAGTTGTAACTAACACTGTTTTCTAGCCATGAATTGTTATAATTATATAAGATTGTGAATAATAATTGAGGTAATAAAACCAAAGCAAACAGTGTAGATTATATCTCTGGATTGTATTCATAGGTTAGAAGTGTGTGGTTTTGCTGTATATCACATTGATTTCAGAAGGGTGTAGTTTGGAAATGATCACACATGGAAGACACCAGCTAAAGGGCTATACCTTACCTAGGAGCCTGCATCAAATAGCTCACTTCGCCTTTTTCCACAGACGTCCTTTCCAAAGATAAAGGTGTGTACAGCCTGCAGGTATCTACAGTGGGCAAACTGAAAGTAAACAAATAGAAATGTGTTCATTCAACAAATTTCTACTGTAAATGATTTTGCCTTAAACTGTGGAAGGATCAAAGAAAAGCTTTGCAGAACAGCTTCTCCGTCATGGAGCTGGGGTAGCAGAGGATTGCAGCAGTGCTGCCTGGCCTCTGCGGAGATGCACTCTTGTCCTGCACTTGTCCTGTGAAGCAGGAAAGTGCTGTTATATTTAATTTTCAGAGAGAGCTAAGACATGGACAGAAACCACAGGACTTGTCTGCACACCTAAGGGAACTCTGCAGAAGCTGAGGAGTTGAAGAAAGCTGTGTGGCCACGGCTAATAACCTAAACCATTAGACCATTCTCACAAAATCTTTGTTGCCAAGTCTGTTGCCACTGAAATCTGAAATCAAACATTAGCAGCCAAGAACACCATGCTAATTAATTGCCTCAGGAGGACACAATTTCCAAGATCTAATGAAAGATGGAAATCCAGCTTCCATATGTCCCATTTGATAGCCCAAGAAAACACGCACACATTTTTCAAAGAAACAGTGACGAATGTCCAAGTACTTGTCTCTCAGCTGAATAAAACTAATCACCAGGTCCAGGGATAGAAATGGCTGCTCATCAGCACCTAGCCTGAAAAGCCAGCCCAGGATGTCGCTGACAAACCATTTTCCTTCAGAATGTTGAAGACAGCTTCAGAAGGTGACAGCTGAGCACCAGAGCACCTCTGTTCTGCCCACAGAACAGCATTACTCCTGCCTTGCATGCAGCTGCCTTGTCATGGTGCTGGTTTATTTTTAAAAATAATAATTAGGAATAAAAAAAGTTAGCATGTCACATTCTTGACAAAATACTGAGGAGAAGGCAGAGGTATCAGTAGTCACAGAAATGTGCCAGGGCTGCCTTGCAGCGCTATAAGCTTGTCCTTGCTTGAACTTGACATTCCTGTAGATGGGATGTTTGTGCCAGAATGGCAGTGGTGCACAGCCCCAGGGAAACAGTGAGGGCTGGGGAGCCTCAGCCCTCCCAGGAGAGGCAGGCCTGCCTGGCTGTGGAAGCAGAGCCCCATAGTGAATGGGAATGTCCTCTCTGTGTGGCTCTGAGGCATGCGGAATTGTTCAGCCAGCTTAAAGACATGATGTTTCTTTTAAATATTTATTGTTTGAAGGATCCTTACATGCATGAGAAGGTCTGTACTGTGTAAAGACCACATGCTGTTGTGGCTGCACTCGCAGTCTGCCACGTTTCAGAGGACGCAGGAGTCATCTCTGTGCACAGGAAGCTCCTGCTCCCACTCCTGCTTTGCTGGTGTGAGGTGTTTCACACAATTCCCAGGTTTGTTTGGATAGAGTTGAATGATCAGCTTCTTGTAGCAGACCTGACCATGAGGCATGAACATCTTTTGCTTGCCACAGCAACAGCCCCAGCCTGACTGCCAGGCTCAGAGGATGGTCAGGAATGTCTTGGTGCCCAGTGCAAACAGGGAAGGAACTCAGTTACAGAGCAGGGCTGTGACAGGCCTTGGTGTCTAATCCAGGATTTCCAAGTGACCCCTTATCCACACAAACATCATTAGTATTTGCTAAATGGTCAATTTTTGGAAGCATACAAAATTTTCACTTTCCTTTTTCACCTTTTACATATGATTCATGTGAAACTTCTAATCTGAAAAGAGTATCTTGACACCCTGTTTAGTAAAAATGGGCAGGAGATAAGCAGGTACAAATTGCACAGCAAATTTTAACTGTAAATATTGAAGAAAATATATTTTATTCTGTCTATCCTGAGGAGATTAAAAAACAAAAACCAAAACAAACAAACCAAAAAAAAGGAAAAAAAAGGAAGGTCAAGGTAAGTAATTGTAGCACACCATCTATTGTGTATTTCCTCAAGATGACTCCAGTTGTACAGAATAATGGCATTTCTGAACTTCAGTTACTTCCACCACACAAAGGCACAGCATTTTGACAGGACTCAGTAAATAATTTAAAATCATAAGGGCCATTATGCAGACTGTGTGATAAAGTTAGAGACAGGGTATTTTTGTGCAATTGGTCTTCAATTTCGCTCTAGATTTTAGGTGCCATAAAGCTCAAAAGGAGCTCCTAGTGCTACTCTCCCAGAGATGAGATCAACACTTATGAGGACATGTTTTGATGACACAGCTCAGAAAATTGAAGGGATTATTATTATGGAAGGACCAAGGTGATAAGTACTGTGTTATATATGAATAACTGTCTGTCAGGCAAGCCAAGAAAGGTCATAATCCATTATATTAATGTCATAAATGTTATCATAAACTGACATCATGATGGTAAACTGGGATTCTTGCACTTTTTAAAGTGCTGCTGTTCTTAAATGACAATGTCCTGGAAAGACATGTTGATATTAACTTTTCTCTCAAAATAAAAGACTTTAAAGATTTTAATCAAAACAGAAGTAGTATTTTACATATTTGTTTGGGGTTTTTAAACTTCTTTTTTTTAAAGAAACTGACTGAATTATCGCAACAGCATCCAAGATACCATGAAGAGATGAGAGAGGAGAGACCCAATAATTTCTGAATATTTACTCTTCCGCTTTGCTTTATTTGAATTGTAACTTTCACACTTCACTCAGACACCCTCTGGGGGCCACTCCAGCCGAGGATAAGAGAAGCAGGAAGGCAGAGGTGAAAGTTCCTGGCCTGGCTGCTGACTGCCCCAAGTCAGAACTGCACCTGTCTGTAATTCACTCCCTTGGCATTAGTATTTTTCCCAATATCAGATATGAACTGCCATGATACTCAGGAATGTATGACAGTGGAAAAGACAATGGAAATAATATTTTATGTCTTTTGTGTTGCTGAGCATTTTGATGCCCACAGAGAGCAGGCAGCTCAGTGGATGTTACCAGTGCATGGCTCCTCTGAATTACCCCAGGCTCCCAGAGGAGGATCACCAGGGATTCAAATGAGACTTTGTTCTTGCCAGCACCACAGAGTGCTCCACCCATTGCTGACCCCTTACGAACCCGCAGTAAATTACTGTCACGTACTTAAAGCTGCTCCCAACTCAGGCTCCCAAGTGAGAGTAAGGGAGGTGAACTCTGAGCCTATGCAAAACAAAAGCCTTGTGTCCACACTCACTAACATTGCAAATTCTACAAACAAACTATGTAATGCTGAAATGTGGGTGCATCGGGGGTGAAACAACTGGATCACTCATTTCCATCTTTGGGGAAAATGCTGTGGTAAACTCCAGAAATGCAAGAGGAATTTAAGGTGAGTTTTCACATCCCACACAGAAGCCAAAAGAGAAAAGCAAGGTAAGTACTTCTGGAAGGTGCCATGCTGTATGTACTGACCACATCAGATCAGAGCTATGGTTTGATGTCAGAACTTAGAATTCAACATGTCCAGCAGGACTCCTGCAGATGTATGGTTGTGGTAACACTGACGCGGGCAGGAGACAGCCGCCGGTGAGTCACTGCAGCACTTCCTGCAGGAGCTGGCTGTCTACAGCAGGCATCCACTGCACTGCTGATGGAGTGTGCCTTGCAAAATCACCCATCTCGTCTAGCTTGTACAATCTACAAATAAGCCATGTTTGTACCATGCAGGTAAAATGTTCGGGGTGAAACCAACGTGGGCTAACTTGAATTGTATAAATAACTGCAAATCCTTACTTCAAATGAGAGCATAATGTCTGGAACCACAGGCAGGAAAATACATTTACAGACTATCAAATTATCTTGGGATAATAGTGTAATGCTTTTCACTGCTGTACTTTTTGTTCTTATAGCTGAGCAAAGAATACTACAGCTGGAAAAGGCTCCGAATTTCAAAGAGAAGAGATTTCATAAGTAGAGTGCTTCCACATAAGAGACTACCTTTTCTGTTATTTTAGGGGAACATCAGAAAACCCCCAGCAAACAAAAAAAGTGATTTTTTATGACTTGGAACTACACAGAATAACATCTGATGATAAACAAACCTTTAGAAAATTTGTCTATTTTATAATATAACCTGCAAAGTGCTTCCTTGTTCATATGAGGTTACTTATCCCTGTGATTGCAACAAAATGCTTTTGATCAAATGTGTTTTCAGAACTGGCACAACCAAATCAAGTAGCTAAGCTGCTATATCAGTTTGCATGCACAAGTGCTATTTGAGTATAGAATTTTTTGAGCACATTTTTAGAGAAAACAGAATGCTCTTTGAAATCTTGGAACTAAAGCTGTATAAATGCCCTAATGCTGTTTATGGTGTCTGTGGAAATATATGACACTCAAAGTGCTTTTAGGATGCTCCAAAGTATATCAAAGAGCATTAACTTCAGCACAGCTGGGAATGTCCCCAGATTCACTTATGAATGCATGTTTCTTATATCCTGTATATTAACTATAGCTACACACAAGGCCACACTTAATATAGCCTTGCTCATTGAGAATAATCCACAGAGTAAGCCTATTAGGTAAGGTTTAGCATCTACATTTTTCTGCTCACATCTGCTTGCCTGACATTTATAATCTGCCTGGATGTCACAGTTTGCATCCTGTTTTCATTGGACGATAATGAAACTTGATCAGTGTCTTCATCTCCTTCTCTATCGCTCCAAGAAATATTTCTGCTTGTCAGCTCCCCCTTACCAGGACTCTCTGGTGTGACCCTTAGCCAGGTCCTTTATTAAAGGGTAGTGCATGCAAGGCTTGAAGGCAACTGTGCAATTTATCATTGTGCAAAATGCGTGCAGAAAGTGCTACTTACGAGACAGTAAGGAAATAAAAAGTGATATAGCAATTTCCTAACCTGAATTTTCTGTACTTCCTTTTCTCTCACAAAGGTCTGGCATATCACTATTTTAGTAGCAATAAGTCAGTATTTGCTTTCTGAAGACTTATGTTTCTGCTGAAGTCTTATGAAACTGAACTGTAGGCACCTCAGTAATTTTAGAACAGCTTAGTCTGAGAGGTAAATTAAAATTAGGGAAAATTAGACCATTTTTAATGAGATGGTTATTACACTGAATAATGATGATTATTGCTTCTGCTTAATAAAACTGTCAGCCAGTGCAAAATATATATTAAGGGAAATTACATTACTTTATATTTCTATCAACTCAGAAATTTGGTGTGTTGCTTTCCCAAAAACTATGGAAATAATGAAATGTTAGACAGGGCTTCCTTTTCCAAATAGGATCAAACATGGAGCTTTCAGAAACAGCCTTTTAAAGCCCTGATATAAAGCCCATTAAATCAAATGTGTGTGAAGATTTCTGCTGACTTCTGTGCCATGTAGATCAGGACTTGACTAAAATGAGCTGTGTTCCCCTGTTGTCTCTACTAAATACCTAGACAACACCACACAGTGAGTGCACACTGAGCTCAGTGCTTGCTGGCACACCTGCTTTTCTCTTCTGATTTACATGGCAAATTAGGAGATGGACTCCATAGGGTGAGACACACTGTTATTCCCAAGGTAAAAACAAAGAGGAATATTACCTATTATCTATTATAATCGATGTAAAAATTAAATCCTGCTGTGGAAACCTTGGCGCTGAAGCTCCAGACACTTAGAGGCACCTCCCCAGAAGCCTGTCCAGGAGATTTGAGTGCTCAGCATTTTTTTGTTTAAAAGTAGGCACAGTATCAAAGCCTGCCTTCAGCAAGAGCTGCTGTCCTGAGGAATGAGAGCTGAGGTGGCTCTCTCCTCTGTGCTGGGACTCTACATGCCATAAGCTGCCAAATGGGCAAAAAGAAGGGAGGTGGGAAGTGAAGTGTGCATTCCTACTGCCACCCCTTCTCTGTGTAGTGTTCAATCTAAAAGGATATGTTTTTGTGAAATAATTTTATATAAACTAAGCCACACTTTTCTTACAGAAAGGTGTTTATTGCAGCTGTAATAACAGTAAATTTTGAGAGAGATTAAATAAGCAGCAAAAACTGCATGACTCAATACATGCCTATGCCAACCAAACTAGTGAACCAGGGCACAGAGGTGAGTGAGTCTTTCTCTGGTGCATGTTAAAACCTGGAGAAACAGAGATTTACCATGTAATTTTATTTCTTGAGAGCGCTATTCCTCATACAAAGAGCAATGTATTATCTTAAATGAGGATGATAACATGATTAATAAGTCACAGCACATGTGTTTCTCAAGTTTTCATCATGCTTTGAAATGTTTACTACTCACAAGATTTCTCCTTTTATGAAGCCCATTTTGTAGAGTTCCATAAAACAGGTTCAACAGCCACAATTTCATTAGCATTATATTGTTGCCATGGTAATGTGGTACCAATTCAATGGATGGGCTTTTCATCCTGGGCTTATAGAATTGCTCTTCCTGTCAAAAATACATCTATATGAAAACAGCAAACAGACCTTATCACTGGAGTACGAGCACAAAATATCACATGCTAATTTGGCTAGGAATGTATCATGTTACTGGCAGCAGACCCAGAAATCATCAGAAACATGGTAGAAGTTACTAAGCATCATACACAATAGCAAAGTCACACTTCAAAATTAGGAAAGTTACACACGTACATTGATGCAGTATCTGAATGTGTTATTGCAAAAGCACTTGGCTCTACTGTGTTCATTCTCTGAAATCCTGTTAGGAGGGCACAGTGCAATTGGGAATATTGGAGGAAACAAAAGCAGTAACACACTGAAGAATAAAATGTGAGATAAAGGTGTGTTGGTCCTTCTCCCATTTGGGTGTTCTGCAGCATGTTCTGGGCTAATTGCTGCCAAATGCAACACCTTGTTTCTCTAGTCTGTAAAATTGCCCCTTCTGCCTCTGTTCAGAGTACCTGGTGTATACCAAATAGTGAGTGATGGCTGGTATTGCTAAACACTGCCATTAAGTACAGCAGAAACACTTTTAACAGCTCCAGGAAAATGCACAGATCTACAATTTGAGAAATGTCACTGGGAGGATCTGCACTCACCCAGGGAAACACAGAAGAGATGACAGACTGAGCAGGTAACAGTACACATGAACTTATGGAGGAAGGATATTCACATCATTAAAAAATCATGACAGTTTGTAGTTTTTTAAAAATAAATGTTGCAGGCTGCAGGAGAAGTATCCACAGCAATCTGAGCAAGGAATACAATATACGCAACAATACAATATAAGGCAACAGCGGAGTGGCTTATTTATTATATGTTAAAACACTTTTTTGTGTATTTGCACTGTTTTTTATGATTGTTTCTTATTTAGATAGGAAAAATCTTTTACCATCCTGACACATGATGTTCAGTCTATCATTTCTTAGCTTAATCATGTTGTGTCCTTTGTAGCAGCAAGGGTAAATTACAGACAGGATAGTATTCAGTATAATCAAAGATGTGTTCCACTTTACATGATAAGTTTTGTCTGATTTACAAAAGCATTACCTTCTCCAGCTGAGTGAGGAAAGAGAGACCTTAACTTGCAGATAAAAAAACTCAGAGAATAGGCTTCTCCTCCATTAGGATCCTATTGTTCACACACAAAAAGATAACTATTGTTACCACTATTATCTATTTATTTACTTTTACCATGATATAGCCACAGGACCTAACTGAAACTGGGACCTACTTGGCTAAGCACAGCAAAACCCTATGGAGTGCTGCAGTCTATCCTTCAGACAATTTTTAACCCACAAGAGAGGCCAGAGAGGAAAGAAGGAGAAAGGGAGAGACAGCTTAAGTAACTAACTGTCTAGGTCAGAGAAAAAGTCAGTGGTAGAAGCAGCACGCATCTCCAGCCCCTGAACCCTCCATTGGGAGGCCTGTCCTGGTGGGTGAAGGATATATTTGGAGATATCCTCCACCAGATTCTGAGGATTCACACTCTAGCTCATACACAGAGCCATGCTTTACCCCTAATTTCAGTGGCTGCATCTGTGTTGCTGAGCAGGGGCGGCCTGAGGCAAAGCTTGAAGTCAGCTGTGAAGCCCACCCCTATTACCTATTAAAACACCTTCAGGCTGGCTCCAGGGCAACCCTGTTAATCCTCTCAGGGACAAAGGCTCAGGAATACCCTATGTTTTTTGAGCATGTTCAAGGGTACCAGGGTCAGGATACCTGCCAGAGAAATATTAATGGGTTTCGACATCACAACTGAAGCAATAGGGATCAGGCTTTCTTCCTTTGGACAAGGGACTTCCAAATCCAAGCTTGAACAGATGGAGGGAGGGGGAAAAAGACAGGATATTTTGGTCACAGGAGTAAGAAGTCAGTTTACATCAGAATTTGAAAGCTTTGATCAGGAAGCAGTATGATGTCTTAGATTAGGAAAGCATTAGCTTGGAGTTTTTCTTGCTTTCTCCTGTCTCTGTCTCTCAAAAATCCATATAAAGTAAAACTGTTAGACTCTCAGTGAAGAGACATTCATCTTCTGCTTGGTAAATACTTCCTTGTGCTGTGTGGTGCCTGCTGACTTTACTACTGTTGCAGCCTTTTAAAATGCTTCCAGTAAATCTCATTCAATTTTAACTATTTTTTTTTTTTATTAAGCAATCTGAAGGGAGTTTATAATAATCCCAATTTAACTTTTTAATAAAAACTGCAAATAATAGGCTAGCATAGATTTGATCTCATATACATATCTGATAAAAATTCAGATCTGTAGTAAAATTTGTTAGCCGGGAGTCTGTTGTCACCATATTAATGAATATAAAAGCTGGCAGCTTCAAAATGGCAATATTACAGTAAGCCTACTTTTTTTATAATGGTTTTGCCTTGTGCATTCAGTATTGATGAAGATCAAGATTTAGCATGCAGAAGTAATATCCATTATGATGGGATTGTCCACAGTGAATTGAGTAGGACATTTGCTTAATTAAAAGTATTTATCTTAGATGATTTAAGACGTATGTCCTACTACTGAACTGATGATGTAAATTGGTTTCTTATAATCAGTTCACCACTGATGACTCCTTATACTAAATAGAAGAAGAAAAAGGTAAGAGAAGAGTAGGAAAATAGTAGATGCCACTGCCAGAGAATTTAAAAGAACTTTAGAAATAATGATTAACTAACACTATGCCATGAGCAGGAAATATACATAATCACACCCCTAATGCAGAGATCTAATAGAGCCCTAAAAGGCTGCACTTCAAGCAGAAAGTTTGGAGATGAAAACACGAACACATACCCAGATTCCCACTCCTACCCACTGTAGCTGTGCCTCAGAGGCACAGGCGTTTGGAGGGCAGAGCCTGGGGACAGGAGGTGGCACAGAGCCCATGCTGGGTGAAGCCCTGTGACATGGTGTGGGGTGTCCTGCAGGGGCTGGGCAGGGTGTTTCCCTGGCTTTGGGCTGGGGCTGGGAGATAACTGCTGGGACTGGCAAATTGGAGCAGAAGGGAGAGCAAGGCCAGGATGCCAGGGAGGGCAGGAACCGGTGTGATCTGCTCCTCAGGGTGGTTTTGACTGTGTTTATAAAGACATAATCTCCTCTACAAATATACTTTTAAGGGAGAACCCCAATGGGTTGAATGTTTCAACCTCTCAATTTTACAGCCCTACAGCCTAAGTTTCCTGGACTAGTCCACCTTCCTTTCTTCCTCCCCAAATGACTCATGGAATGCTGTTATCTTCAGTCTATGGAGAAGACAATCTGACATCAGCACTTTCTGGGGGTGCTGCACAAGGTAGGGCCACATCCAGCTCCTTCGAGCTCTCCATCAGCTCAGGTGTGCTACTGACATGAAAAGCTTGTGACTCCCACTGCAGACCTACTTGTCTGCTTCCTGCAAACCCTGCAAAGCTGCCCCTGAGACAACTGCGCCTTCCATCAGCCAGACACACAAATCACTCACTAAATAGTTTTGGCTGAGGTTGTTGGACAAAATCTTCATAGATAGAGCCAAGAGGACAGGCAAGAAATATTTATCTTCTGCATGCCACATGTTGTTTCTTCATTATTTCTTCTTTTCTTCTTTTTACACTCCAGGCAATTTTTTTTCTTTCTACATAGGCTAATAGGAAGAAATACTGTGGCTTACTCCAGTCATTTAATTTAAATAATTTGTTTTAATTCTAATTATGAGCATTGAAATAGCAAGTGAGATTTGTTGATATATGTTACACTTCTGAAACACTATAAAAAATATCTGACCTATTCTCTGCTAATGCCTAGATGACATTTTAGGAACAGGAGCCACCCTGGGAAGGGCATGTGCAGGATGGGAGCTGTCAGTGGAGTGCATGCCCGTGAATCTGGTTTTGATCTGTCCCTGTAATTTTCCAGGTGAGCCTTGGACTCTGCCTACAGTCTGTAGCCCCACGATGGCAGATGGAGGGACATCCCTGGCACTGCACGGGGCGTTTGCTGCTCCCAGAGCTGCCACACGCCATGGGACCCCCAGCTGCTGGATGCCTGACCCAGCTCGACTGCTGCTGGAGATGTGTTGGGGCTGGCTCAGCCCTGCTTGCTGCTGCCTGTCTGCCTTATTCTTCTGAGTTATGCCCCAGCCCGCTCCTGTCCTGTTGTGCTGCTGCCTCCGGGCTGTGTTGAGTTTTCAATTATCACAATATACAGTGCAGATGCTATGCAAAACAGCCAGTGTGGCTGAGCACGCTGAACTCGGGAGAAACACAGTGAAATAAAAGTACTACTATAATACCAGGAGGCTGATGGGAACCACAAGATACCAGTGTCATATCCTGTGGCTTTTATGTTGGTGGATGTCGATTTCAGCCATTAGAGTCTAGCTATCCAACAGATAGCAACTAGAGGAAATGGATCTGGGTATCTTCAGTTGTAACTGATCCACATTTGCCAATAAATGCAGAACCTGGTAAACTGAAGAAGAAAGAAAACATTTGAGATACCTACAAATATATCCGGGCACGTACTATGGGGTAGCATCTAACTGTGTGCAACTTAAACTCCCTGAACACAAAATACACTTAAAGTGGTACATCAAGAGAGCTCTGACTTCAGAGAAGCAATGTATGGTTACTTGTCAACCCCAAATTCAGGCAAGGAAAAAACCAGCAAGTGTAGGTCTCAACTTCGCTATTTGTACATGCAGTAATAAGCTCCCAGATGATAATGATATTGTGATATCTGTGTGGGGGTGAAAGACTATGACAAAAGAGGAAGAAATAAGCAATACAATAATGTCAAACTTTCTTGTTATTATCTTCTAGAAAAGCTCAACAGCTGGAATTTTAAAATGTTTTACATAGACAAATGTAAAGAGAACAAGACATTGAGTGTGTTTTTTTGCAAAGGAAAATGAAATAGGCATACAGAGAAAATTATTATATTTAGTACTCTCAGGCCAAATTCTAGTTAAGGACTATGAAATAATTTGAAAATATTAATGATTTAGCCTCACAGCTAGCTTTTAGGGAGATAATAATGATAATTATTACTATAAATAAATAGTATTATTATCATTCTTACTCAGAAGAATGGAATATTGATGCATAGAGAATTCTGTATTTGTCCAAAATACAGAATACATTTGTCTGTGTTTTACTACTGTAACCATCCTTCTCAAGAAGTATTATATATTAGGATTATCCTTTTCCAAATACTCTTTGATATACTATTCAATTTATCAGTTCTAAAAACCAACCAACCAAGCTTCCTTGTGAAACAGTGCCAGTCAACATCTCCATTTGCATGTGAATTCCCTAGCAGCAACAGTCCTGTTTTTAAAAAAAAAAAAAAAAAAAAAAAAAAAAAAAAGATGAAGAGGAAGAGAAAAGGAATCATGAAAATCAGTACAAAATCTGTCAAGGCCCCATCTGTGACTGGGTATCAGAATATCACTAAGAAGCTCTGAGGAACAGAGTTCATTCCAAGTCTAACACATAGAGCATTTTGGTCGATGAAATTAATTCAGGAAGGGAGAAACGAGAGCGCATACCATGAAAAACTCTGTTCCTCCACTGAGGATCAAAGAAAAGAAGCATCACTGTGTGTGGTCTTGGGTTTGGTGCACAAAGCCATGCTTAAACACTACAATAATCAGTGTGCTCATGTCTCGTTTTGATAGCCAGCTGCTCCTCTGAGGAGTGCCAGGGAATGAGGGACCTCTGGTCCTGACCAGATCAGGACTCTGATTACATGTGATTGTTGCAAAAAGCAAGGTTTACAGCCAGCTACCTGGAGTAGTATGGAAACAAAATTATAGTCTCCACCCTAGCCTTGAAAATCCCTCTACAAACATGTTTATTTCCTTCTGAATGGGAATATATAAAGGCTGGGGACACTTTATTTGTAGGCTATTTTTATATCTCCTCTTCAGGATCTGAATCTTGCATATTAATGAACTACAGGAAACAGGAAAACCAAACATTAACACCATTCTAATGCAGCATACTATTTTTCTTTCCCTTTTTTTAACTGTTAGAGTATGCAAATGTTCAGTTAACTGGTCCTCATGTTTTCTCTTTATTGAATTGCTTTCACTATGGCAAATAAATATTCATAAAGAAATGTAGACAATAAATCATTTCAAATAGTTCAAAGCCATTTTCTTTCTAGACTGCATATATTTTCAGCTGTAACTTGCCTTTAATATTTCATTCAAAAGACAGACTTGTAGAAGGACAATAGAGATAATGTGTCAAGTAGTAATTAAAACAGGGAGTAATGATTAAAACCATTTTGATCTACATTGTGCTCTGCCAGATTCATAATCTCCTGTGTTTGTTAGGATGACATTGTACTTGCTTTATATAGAAACTCAAAATAAACTTCTGTTTGAAGACACTGCAGAAAACAAAAGATTTCAACCCCGAGCTTGTGGGGTCCAGAGCCCTTCCCAGCTCTGGAATATAGAGCTGTATCATCCTAGCAAGATAAACTAAGCAGGCACTGTCTTTCCTGCTAATATTGTGACTTCTCTGGGAAGCAGATCCAGACGCAGAGCAGAAGACAAGGAAGGGCCATCCCAGTATGTACAGGTAAATGTCACCTGTCTCACCATTTAGATTTAAGCTAAGAGCTTCAAAAGAAATGAAATGTAAAGATCTGGTTAACTTATACATTTAGGGATCTTGGTTCAAATTCAAGTAATAATTATGCTCCTTGTCTCATTGTATGCTTTGGCTGTTAATACACATATTTGGCCCAAACTCATTATCTTTCCTGATATGTTGCTGACTTTAGGCCCTGATTCAACAGAGCACTTACATACAGACTTAAATAAATTGATTTAGGAAAGCATTCCTATTTGTGTTTAATCTTGGGCAGACATTCAACTTTCAAATCAATGGGACTTATGAAGAGCCCTGACCTTTGGGTCTAAATATTTGCCAAATCAGTGCACTGATAGAAATATATTGGAAAAGATACATGTCTAATCAGAATTTTAGTCTCTACTGTCACGGGTAAATACCCATAGATAACACATTATTCTGCTCAAGAAATCCATTTTATAGAATTTATCAGAAAGCCTTAAGTAACATTTTCTGTTTATGTCAAAAATACCAGATGAACAGTGTCATTCCTTGACAGTGTATGTGTAATAGTCTTGAAATAAATAAATAAAAGTCAGGAAAAGTGCTGGCACAAAAGGGCATTCATAATTATTTACCAATGCCTTCTCAATTGCCCAGCATGTGGCAATCCTTTGGAGAGCAGGAAGGTGAAAGGTGAGACAGAGAGGTTCTGGTATCCCACACAGAAAATTGCATATGAAATACCATGGGAAACCCCTTCCTAAAACCAGCATTTATAAGGGCCATTTATATACATATGGAATTTTGAGAGACCACATATTTTTGTGAGAGAATGAGGGCAGCCAGGGTAAAACCATGGATGTTTCTGGTATCACCATGTAGAGGTTATACAAGTGCATCTATAGCCAAATCTATGAGGTTAGAAGAAGCAGCTGGTAAAATAATTGATGCTATGATTCTATGAAATAAAATAATCTTCTTGCTGTTCTTAAAAAAATATTCACACTTTAGTTTTCTTTATTATGTTATTAAGAAGGCAAACAGAGACTGTCAAACATTGTTTATAGAGTGGAAACAGACATAAAAGGGGAAGTAGATTACAAAAGGTCCCATTTGAAGAGTGATGAGTATGAATGTCATAAGAAGACGCAGGAAGAATCAATGGGTGCCACATCTCTGAACAACCACAGAGCAATACTGTGATCCACATTATCCCACTGGGTTCTGTGGGCAGAGTTTGGGAATAATGCACAAAAAGCAGCTGTTGAGCGTTCACCTGGCTCACACAGTCACATGGATCCACCCTAACGCCTCCTACACTCACTTTGGAGGAGGTGAGTCAGGAATATGGAGCTGCTGTGTTGTACACTCACTGCACACAAGCTCTGGAGCAAGGCCCCTTCGAGCAAGGGGCAGACTGCAAGGGGAAAGCACAAGGGTCTTATCCTCCTCTATGACTCCCATATTACCAAAAAAAAATTTAAAAAGCTCAATCTTCCTTTTGCATCTACTGTGCCCCAGGGGAGGGGGTGATTACAACAAATACAAAACAGTCACTGCTTCTGATAAGCATTTCCGTATTTAGTCATGAATTGGAGCTAAATTTGCTAATTTAAGTCATGTGCTCGCAATGAAATCAATTAGTGCCTAGCAGATGCAAAAGGCTTATGAAGCTCAAGGTGAGCAGGCATGGATCCTCTGTGGATGGAAGGCTTTTTCCAGTGTGGGCAGAGGATCTCTTTAATGTGTTCTTTATTTTCTGCTGAAATTGTACTGTTTTAGTGAACTTCATTCTAGAGGTATGTTTGCAACTGATTTAAAGAGTCTGGGGTTTCTCATTTTTTCATCTTTCCTGATACCTTTGCTTAGAGCGCAGTAATGTTTTTTCTATGCTGCATATAACATACAGGTCATAGAAAAAAAATGTTCCCCCCTCACTTCACTAGTACTTACACTGTTATATCTTTTGAGGAACTAGAAAAAGTCAGCAGCTCTGCTATCAAACATTATCCTTTTATGCCTCTTCCTGTTGTCAGAGTTTTTCTCCTTTTTAACTGATAATGATTATGATTTGTATCTGAAAGTTACTTTGATGAGTCTGCCTTTTGACTTTATTTTTTGGTTTTGCTTACCAATATTGAGTCAAGTTTTGAAATATAATTGATTTGCACTGAGTTTGTCAGAAATAGACAGACTTCTGAACTTCTGGATGCTTGACTTCATATCCTAAGCAATTTAGCTTTTTTCATTACCCTTTTTACTAAAGAAAAGAGTAGTGTACTCTTTTTCAAATGTGTAATAATAAGGAACATGTCAAGGCATGCTAATCAGAAGGAAGAAAGTCTTACAGATGCTTGAATTCCTATGCTTTTAGTAACAGTTTAGCACATTTTATTGTAGTTCCCTATGGAGCAAAAGAAGTTCATCACAGGTTACACTGTATGAACTTCAGACCCTGATGTAGCAGTCAAGCTAATGGAGATGAAATGTAACACAGATTAGAGTAACTTGATAGGAAAGAAATACTTCTTAATGCTCATCCACAGAAGTGGGGAAAGAAAAAACTTTTCCTACTGCAAGCATATTTAATTTTTTCCATGTTTACCTGGAAATTGTGAAATCACCTGAAATAAGCGGCGTGTAAAGAACCCATGTGTATCTTGCATTGTGTTTGAATAATTTCATTATGCTCAAAGCATCTTTATTGGAAGGATTCTTGGTTATGAGTTTTGGGGTTTTTCCTTTAATTTTCATTTTCCAGTCCTCTGGCTTTTCTCCAAGCAGGAGAATAATTCTAACTTATAGCAGATGTAGTCCATCCCTTAAGACTCAGGATCAATCAGACAGAAGGTGATTGTTCTCCTTAACATACTAAGATTTACTTTGGTTTAAAAGTCAGCTTTGTGTCCTGCAGACCCATTATTTACTAAAATAAGTACTGCAAAAAGCAGCCATACTCTGCTTGAAAATTAACAAAAACTAGCTTGACTTTCTACTCAAAGATAAACAGCTCATCACAGAGGAGTAAGAAAACAAAAGGCTCCTGATGCTATGACAGAGTTAAAAGCAAAAGTTCCACATGGACGATGGGCAAGTGAGCAAAGGGAATGAAGAACAGGTGGTAGAATGGAGAGAAGGGGAGGGGATAAAAAAAGGGGAAAGGTATATTAAAGGCAAAAGCTTAGACTAAAGAAGCACATGCAGCCCCAGGGGTATGCTTGGGGCACTTCAAAAACGTTATGATAAAAACCCCCAGAATTCTACTGTGATGTATATCTTGATAAAAGAAGTGGCATCTGTATTGTAGAAGCTTCAGATGCTCAAGTAGGAATTATGGTGTTATATACTAAAGCTTGGCCCAAACAGACTCATATTTTGAGTGCTTTTCTTTACTCTTTGTATTTGATATGGTAGAACAGCAGCTATGAGCTTAGCTGGAAGCCTCTAGGCTTCTGTGGTGTAGTAAAGCAGCCCTAACAGAGTTGAGATTCTGGACCTAGATGTTCCCTTAAAATGGGACATGAAGGGTCTGGTTTGCCTTTTAAGTTGGCAATAGTTAATTGAGAAAGACTTTAATCAATACTTCATATGATTTAAACCTGATGCAACCAAGTAGCCTGTCTCTGAATAACTTTCCAACAGGGGTTTGCAATCTCCCTAGGACTCAATGGTATTTTGATGAATAATATTTCTAGCAGGCTAATTTTCTTGCTAATTATCATCAAACACCTAGACAGACATTCTGCTGTAGTAGATATGCTTTGAAAAAAACTAAAAGTCCCTTCAATCATTGGCAAAAGGAAATTAAAAATTCATATATAAAGTGATATAAAGATTTTTAAATCTTAAAGCAGTGTTTCATTACAATATCTTGGTGCTAAGATACAACATCTAATAGTTGATAGATAAAACACCACCCATAATTGATTTTGAAATTAAAAGTCACATCCCATGGATAAGAGTCCTAAATTTTATATTAAAATATAAATTAGGTTGTAGAAATTCTAAATGGCAAACTGTATTCTCCAACCAAATGTGTTCTGACTAAAGGGATTCTACGAATTTTTAGTTTTGTTGAGTGCTTTATTTCCACTTTAAAAGGAAAAATAAACCCTACAATATAGCTTACCAAAATTCACGGATCTATAAAGAACTTTTGGCACGTAGGTCCCAAGTGTATTCTTCCTATTCCAAAACACTTTGAGGTTACACTTAGTCAAAAATGTTCCTAGTCTACTTCTGTTCATTTCATCGTATGCAAGTGTTATGAGATGAAGGAACAGACTTAAAATGAAAAAAATTCTCACTGGAAGAAACAAAAGCAGGTATGTCTCTCTTGCTATAGTCTGCAGTCTTCCAAACCTATCCTGCCAAGGCTTGTCCCTCACAAGATCACCACCACATCTGTAGTGAGTAGTACTGTAGTACTTGCTCCGTGTCACGTTACTCAGACAGTGCAAAATCAGATCCAAGGAAACTTGTGTTACTGGGATCACTGGCTTTACTGGGAGCAGAGGGGTTATCTTTAAATGGCTGGGATGTGCTTGTAAAGCACATAACCCAAACTCAGAGCTGGCAGTTTGAGGATACGATGAGAGTAACAAACAAGCATACACCAAACAGATGGGCCAGCCAGGCTGTTACAACGGGGTTCAGCTGCAGCTCTGGCTCTGTGTGGGAGCTCCTCAGTCAGGCAGTATTGTCAGGCTGTATTGACTTGGATTTTTACAATACCTTTGCTTGTAGGATTATGACTAATTTCTTCTGTAATTGAGAAAAAATATTAAAAAATAAAAAAGCCTTTTAAATCCTATGATATTCTGCTCCTTTCAGGCTTATAACAAATATCCAGTGACAGTGATATAGGTTCTCTCTGCAATAAGTGTGAAATTACAAGTATGCATATGTATATGATCTCATTGTCAATATTTGACAAGCTTAAAAAAAATGTTTTGGCTATAGAAGCCACTGATGTAGGTGTTATGAGACATATGGGAGGGGACTTTCAAATTTTTGGAATGCTCGAAGCAGGAATTTGCTTTGTGGGCTAAAAGGACTGTACCTGTGGCCCAGCCAAGTGGAGATCACACTTTCCTTGCTGGCTGTTGTGGCAGCAGTCCACCTAAGCATTCTGCAAAAAGGTGGAATGCAGCATAGCCAAAAGTTGCCATAGCAATAGATTATTGTGCAGTTAGAGTAAAATCTTGGGTATGTACATACTGCAGTTAAAGTGATAACTGGTTTGAATTTTTGGGAAGGAGCTCTACTGGACATAATCGTAAAAAAACACAAACAAAACCCCCAAAAAACTAATCAACCAGAATGGGGAAAAGAGCCAAAAGAACATAAAACCTTTTATTCATTTGTGTAAAAAGTGGGCAATTCCACAGCACCATGATTTGTTTGTTTTTGGTTTTTTTTTCTCTTGCTAAAAGCTAAATTTGTGTGAGGTAACTGACACCCAGCATAATACAGTATTTTTTTTGTCACACATATCTTTCAGTTTCTGTGAAAATTGTTGTTTTGCAGAGTGAGACTTATATGCAATACACAGTAAAGAAACACAAACACAAATTTAGGCATGAGATTAGACAATGTAATCTTGTTTTATTTGGTGGGGGAAGATTTTTTTTTTAAATCATGGTATGTGTTCTATAGCAGTAGTAATTTTCAGTAGAAGTAAGATGCCCTACATTTATGGATAATGTTTGCTATAAAGGGTTAATCTCCAAAAGGAATCTGGTTTAGCTCAGATTTTTTTTAAATCAAATTGATTCTGCTTGATTTGATGTAGTGATCTAATATGACCTTGATTAAATTAGAGAGAAAATGATGATGCAGGCTTGCGGAGGATCAGCAATGGGACATTGCACTGTGATCAATATGATCAAATGAAGCCAATTTACTGCAAGAACAAGCTATATTTATGCTATGTTCTACTGTTCAGGCTCCTCAAGCTAACCCATGATTGGTTAAGCCTGTCTGTGGACGTGTCTCAAGCCTTCAGCTGGTTGGTTAGTCTTCCTTCTTCATGCGTCTCGCTGCGGATTATTGTTTTGCCTTCACAAACTCCGCTCTGGCTTTTTGCTGTCTTAGTTTGCCCCACATCCTGGACTTGTTTTTCTCCTGAGTAGGTTCTTCCTGTTTTCGAGCTATCAGGGACGCTGTGAAATTCTACTCGGACCCCATAAAGGCTGGCTTGAGCACTGTGTCCATTTTCCTGCAAAAATCCCTCAACACAGACTGTTTGTCCTATTGACAACTGCTACCTTAGCCTAGGCTGGCTGTGAATTAATGTCTTGCCCATATTTTGCAGGGACCTTGGCTAGGAATTAATTTTTTCTGTTCACTTTGACCTTGCTAAGAAGGTATGACTGTTGCTGATTGTAAAGTTAGCCTATTTCACTGGTTCAGAAATAGCTACAGGAACTCACTCAAAACAGTCCAAGACAGATGACTGGCTTGCCATCTTGCCATCAGCCTAGTAGTTCAGCAAGGACATAGGGAGGTACCAGAAGTAATTTATATTATTTGAGTATCAGTTTTCCAGTCAACAGCTGAGATTGTGGATAGTCTTTATACATCATCTCACACCAGCAGTTGGGGGCTACAGCTACATCTGACATGAGTGGAAATTTGTTTTCTTCTATGCAGTGTAAAGGTCCTGGGTAAAAGTCATCTATCTATACAGCAAGGTAGGGAAGAGATTTTCTAGAACTGTCCCATGGAAAACCTGGTTGTTTGTTTCTTCTGTCCTGTTTGATGGAAGCTGGAGAGCAAAAGATGTGCTGGTTAGTGCTTTGGAAGCCTCTATTTAATTTTCATCCCAAGTACTATGTTACTTTACAGCAAATTTTTATTAACTGTAAAGCAATATAGAACATTTTTTCTTCAGCAATATTTCATTTCTTGGCTTAAACAAAGCATTCACATTAATTACCTGTGTCTGTTAGTGGTGATGGCTGTTAAATACTATTATAAAATTCAAGTTCCAACTGAGGTTTGTTGCACTGAGCACAGTAAATTCCTGTATAAGACACCAGCCTCTATTAGAAAATGATTTTCAATATATAGTCTTTTAACTGTGTTTAAATCTTGTAACAGGAGCAATACATTTCACTGTGTGTATGGTCACAACTGCTGAAGTTACAGGACAGTAAAAATGAATCTTTTCCATGTAAAAGGAACTTCATTTACTCCATTGCAGGCATGTAGAGTATGGTTAAAAATGTGCAGAGTCCTCTAAATGTTTACATACAACACTGGTGGAGGGAGAAAAGGTTTGCTGTTTTAATGGCAATCCAGTATGTATTGAAGTCAACATGGAAAGAGAAAATGTTGATTTTTGTGTACTATAATACCTAAATGGGAAGATGTCTAAGAATATAAAACTAGTATGTGTTTTAACACAGCTGAACAACTAATGTAAATGGTAAATCATCATTTCTAAGCAAGAAATGACGTACTACCTCTTTATTTTTGTTTGGCTGTTTCTGTTAAAACTAGGACTTCTCTGGTAAACCTACCCACCAAGCTGATTTATGATGAGGTTATCATACAGCTCCTATCATTTCCTATGGTTTTCTTTTGTAGTGCTCTCATTAGTGCTTTAATAATAGATTTTGCAATGATTGGCAGATTTTTTTGTTTGGTCCCAGTGCATAGTTGGAGGTGTTATAAAGGTACTAACCAAGCCTAAACTGCTGCTGTTGGTCAGTGGGCATTACCAAGTGTCACGTGAAAAGGGGAGACTTCCTCAACCCTCAGCATGGGGAGGTTTACTTGACTCTTAGTGTTTAATTTGTCTGTTAATGCCCCAGGAAAGCTGAGACCCTCAGAGCAGTACAAACCCAGCACATCAATTTAGCAATTCTCAGGCTTAGTAAATATAGAATTTGTCTACAGATATCATCACTAGAGACTGGAGGGGGAAAAAATGGCAGATTTTTCCATCCCCTAAAATATCCTAATGAAAGATTTCATGGCATTTAAATAGGAAAAAAATATTCCAAGCCAGGAACAAGTCTTACTTTTTAGTATTTCTTTGAATTGCATGGTAGTGGTTATCATAAGATGTTTGTGGTGTGAAAATACGTGGGTTAGTTTTTCCTAATTTTTTTCCCCCAAGATGATCATGTTGAAACTTGTGGTCCTTGCTACATCTTAGAAATTATTAAGCACTTTAGGAGACAAGCTTTTGTTTACACTGATACAGATGGCTGGAATAAATTAGTGGACTCACTAAAGAACAGCTCATTTGTAGTTTTAAATGCATTTGGGCCCACATGGTGGCCATTTTGTTACTTATTCATCTATTTGTGCTTTACAGTTCCATGCCCAAAGGCTATGTCTGACTAATGGTCAGAGCTTCCTCCTAACAGAATTTATAATTATGTGTCTCTCACACCTAAAGAGCATTGGCCTGCACTGTGCCATACCCTGGGTGAGCCTGTAGCTGCCCTCTGTGAAGAGCACTGAAGAGTAAATCCAGTTGCAAACAAGCAGATTAGAAAGGCAGTGCACGTCTTCACTACTGTGAATGTTTTAAGTTGAGCATTTTCCCTAAATTGGTGAAAAAATGCACAAAGTTGTAATTACAGACTGCAACATCAGTGCTGCTATTTGGGAGAGGTAGTCAGAGCAAGCTTCCCTAAATTAAGTCTTGAATTCAAGTCCTTCTGTATTGGATTAGGATGAGTAAGGACAAATGATGGCATAGTTATTCTGTGGCTCTTCACTTGTGCACCTTTCAGAAACAGTACAGTTAAACCTTTCCCTTTATACTTCAACTTTTTCATGTGTATACACTTGTTTCCTTATTGACACCAGTACACTGAAGACATGCAACACAAATCTCATGTTGATCAACCTGGCACTGTAATCAGCAGCATGACTTTCAGCTTTAACAGCGATTTACCTTGTCCTGTTACAGTCACCACCACTGCTACTATGACTCCTAGTGTAAGGGAAAAAAATAAAAATAAATCTGAGAAGCTGTTGTGAGCCTTCAGAAGCAGCTTGTATTCTTCATGGCATTTTCTTGGTAATCCCATTTCTCTTGGACTCTGTGCATACTGGATATATCACTTTACTTTGAATTTGGTTGAGCCAAACTAAGACATCAGAAGCAGCAAATAACAAATACAAATCTTGACACTGTCATAAGTAGTAAGAAGGTAAAATAGCAACTTGGGTTCACTTCAGGCTTTTGCAAATCCCATGAACTTGACAGGTGAACTTGCTTATGTGTAATGAGCAATCTGGATAGCTAAATCAGGCATTCAGATGTTGGGAGATGCTAGCTGTGAGACTGTAACCATCACTCTTCATCATATGCAATGAGGGAGGAACCTGATCCTGGAATAAAAATAGTGTGGGACTAAAGAGTGCCCATTGAGTTCAAGGTACAACTACACAGCAAATTAAAGTCTGGAATGTCTGTCTCTCTAGTACTTGAACTGACGTGAAGCAGGGGCAGTTTTGATGAAAAAGTGGGGAGCTGCTTGTACCACATATCAGTACATGGAGACCTCTAGGCTCTCTAATACATCACTGCCAGAATTTGAATGCTGAACTTTCAGAGTTTACAGCTTACCCTTTAAACTTGGAGATTAACTACTGCAATGGCTGGAGGAGGAATCCTTTGTTTTAGATTGCAGGTTGTGTTCCTGGAACCATTTGAAATTGAAGGACATGGCTTTTCGCACCGTCTGTTGCCCTGCCCTCCTTTGCCCTCCCAGTAAGGCAACCATTCCCAGCACAAGGCTGTAGCTGCTCTGGTAGCTGTGAGTGCCTGGAGCTTTTCTGAGAAAGTTCACATGCAATTATTTCTTTGGCATGTGAGCAAATTTTACCTGAAGAGCACCAGGAACAAAAGGTTAATGGCAATTTTTCAAAAGCCTATAACTCAACCAAGCCTCAACAGCATTTCATGTCAGAAGTGAAAGCTAAGTCTTTAGTATCCCTGCTCTGTTTCTGCTGTTTTTAAAATCCTGCTGGCAGGAGAAAAAAAAATTAAAATCAGAGGCTTAGCACTTCATGAAAAAAGCCCAAACTATATCTGGGCTGTATAACAGCTCTTATTAAAATTTCTTATAACTTCTATTTTAGAGATGATTAAATATTTGTATTTTGATGAATATTTTGCATGTCTCCCTCCCTCTTTTTGTCCATTTCTTTCCTGAAACAAAGTTCAGCTGTGAACATGCTCAGTGCTGATAAAAGTACTATTTGCCACAGCTGAGAATCCAGCTTCAGATGGGTGATCCACGGAAGGCCAGCTCTCCCAAACTGCTGGGGAAATCTGGCAGACAGCAGCCGGCTGATACAGACTGGCTGACTGCCTTGCTTTAAAGACAGTAAGTTGATTCTCAGCAGAAACATGGAAACAGAAAGAAGAGGAGCTGTGAGTTAAAGCTGAATATGGTTAGGTCTGAGAATCCCTTTTTCTGACCTGTGTGTACTGACAGAGTAAGCATTGCTTGATTTGCAGGAAAATTTCTATTTCCATGAAATCTAAATGGTTTATTGGTTTCACTGGTCAAAAATCCTGTGGGTGTCAGGTTCATTTGAGTTGCTAGATTACGTGGGGGTAACCAAGAATTTACAACTTGCAGAACAAGGCAGAAGATGTGTATAATGGAGAGTTCAGTGCCTGCTGCTAGTCTCTTCTATGTAAATGCTCTTTGAGAACAAATGGAGTCAAACTCCAAGTGCTTGGTCACAAAGAAGTTCATTATTTCATGTGCACTGAAATATTCCTTGTGAAAATGACTTGCACCTAATGTACTTGCATAGTCAATATAGTGGTGTAGGTCAGGAGCAAACACAACTAGAAAACTCTCCAGCTAGCATCAGACCACTGAGCTGCTCAGCAATGTCAATATTAGTGAAATGAACCAAAGACTCTTGGATTTGTTAGAGATAAGTACTAGCAATGAAGGAGATCCTGCCTCTGATTCTTCTGCCAACACTTCAGCTGCTTTACATGGGTGATTGTAATCAGCAAGAATTGTTATGCAATAGTGCTGAAGCAGAGACTTGAGAAAATATAGCTCTCACTTGAGACACAAAAGACCACAACCTTATTTCTTCGCATCTTACAAAGGAAAAAACCCCTCCACTGGGCATCTCTAAAGTGCTCATTTACAGAGATGGAGAGAAATAAAATAATTACAAGGTAAAGAAAAATTTCCATGCTATTCTGTGAGAGGCATTATCTCTGGAGATGTGAAAGGATAAGGCAAGCCAATTCTCTACTGCACCCAAAGGGTCACCAGTGTCCAGAAGCTACTTACAGTTTTCCAGGGTTTTTGTAAAGTGCATAGGAGTGGGAAACCCTTTTTATTTTTTTTATGCTGTACTAAGGAGGGGATAATAAAAGCTAGCTAGATAAAATGAGTGCTGTAAAGGGAATGAAGAGCAGATCTGGGGATATGTTTTAAGAAAGGGGGGGAGAACCCAGCAAGCTGCCTGGCATGCACATTGGAAAAAATAAAAGATTGGTTTTAAACTTCTCTATCCTTGCGAAACGGGGATAAATGTGTTCTTATTTTGAGGAATCATAGATGTGGCTAAATGGAAATGCACCGTAGAAACAGATGCTACAGTGTTTGGTTGGCTGGCTGGTTTGGGCGTTGTTGCTTCCCGAAGTACAGAATACTTGCTTTCTCTTTAGGCCTGTTGCAGCGGGCATGTTTGTTTCCGTGATACCGTAAATATTGTGTTTCTACTGTTAAACAATTGCAATGTTTGGTAGGCTGTGACCTGGCCTTCGCGCACCACTCCCACCTGCTGGATGGATTCTGAGAGGGGAGTCTCCCAAGGGGGTGGGAAGGCTGGTTGTCTCTGCGGGGAGAAGGGTGAAGGTTCAGGGACAGCCCGGGCCGGTACTGCTGGGAAGGTGTAACCCTGGGAAAGATCCATCGCTCTTTGCTGGGCAGGAGGGCGACCCCAGGCGCAGCAGGGCTGGCTTCAGCCGTGGCGTGCAGGCTGCTCCTGTGGGATTGCCACGAGTGGATAAACACACCCAGGGTGGCGTTTGGTCCTTCCCGCGCAGTTTCTCGTCCGCCACCAAGGATGAGCGGGGCAGGCCGGGTGCGCACATGGGGCGAGGCACAGAGACCGGAGGGCCCGGCGGCGGGGCGCGGCCCCGGGCCGTTCCTGCCCGGGCTGCCGGCTCCGCCTCTCCCGCTCTCCGCTCCCTTCCACTCCGGGACTGCGGGGAGCCGGGGGAAGGCGGTGCGGACACCATGGCTCGTGTGCTGAGCCGGGACCCGGTGGACATTGAGGGACCCC
>VYZP01079963.1:0-20905 GCA_013400635.1 Hypocryptadius cinnamomeus | reverse complement strand
GTTTGGCGGCGTTGGGAAGTGCATCGCCGCTGCCCGCCGGCGGTGCCCAGAACCTCGTCCCGCCGCCCCTTTCCGTGCTGTGCCGACCAGCCCCGGCACCGGCCGCTGGGGCTGTCCTGCCGGCCGGGCAGCCGCAGCCTTTGCGGGCAGTGGCTCCGGGGCAGCGCCGGGCGCACCGCTCCAGCCGTGCCCCTGCCCCCGTGCTCGGCAGGGCGAGCGCGGCCGGCGCCCGGCCGAGGGGCGTGAGGGGGTGGCGCCCGGCGCCTCCCCTCTGCTCGCCGCCTCCTGTCACCCCCCGGCGAACTCGGGGGCAGGGGGGGTGACCGAGCCCCGTCTCCCCGGTGAGGTCGGGCTTCCGGCTCTGGCAGGGTTCCTGAGGGGCAGGGCTGCTCGGGGGCCGTGACCTGATGAACCTTGGACGGTCTCAAGGTGCGTGGCCGATGGCCTCGGGCTCAGCGTCCCGCAGCTGCCTGTGGGCCAGCGGAGCTGTGCGGAACCCAGCTCATCGCTGTCCTGCCGTGGGTCAAGCTGCGCTCACGGACTGCAGCCAGTCTCCTCGGACCAAAACAGTTGCATGGAAGGCTGAGCAGGAGGGCCGGGGTAGCAGCCTTGCTGTAAGAGGCGTTCTCACCTGTGGCACTTTAGGTTTTTGCATGACACTCCTTGCTGCAGGTCGTACTGGCTGCTGGAAGTAGGGTCCGGACCTGACGTTGGGAAGGCGGAGCTGAGGTGGAGTGTGACCAAGGCTGGTGCCCTGGCACACGTGGTGAGCTCCCGCTGGTGTTAGCTAGGCTGCAAGGTTGGACTTCAAGGTAGCATTTTCCCACCTTTCGCAGGACCTCACATTGGGCTGTAAACTTCCGCTCTTTGTGAAGAGTCTAGTAAAACAAAAGCAATGATAAAGGAGTTTGTGGTTGATAGTCTTGTTCTAGCCTGACACAACTTTTTGTTGTGGTATATCTTGAAGTGTAAAATGTTTAGTTTGGGCTATTGCAGCTCATTGAGGCCCAGATATGACACGCAAATACGCACAGCAAAAACTTGAACACGTCTGTAGGTCAGTTGTTACTGCATTTTATCATTAGTTCATTAGTATTGAGTTTTTGTGTCCAGTCCATTTCCTAGCTGAGCTGCTGTTTAAACCATGACTAATGTCCAGAAATGGTCTTAGAGATACTCTGATAAAACTGAAGCATAGAATGGATAGGAAGAATGAGCTATCACAGAAGTCTTCCTGGCAATTAGGGAGGCACTGTGGTATGAAATCAGCACTGTCTGCCTTTACCAGCTCAGTGTTTTCAGAGCAGTCAGTCTTTGATTTTTCTTTGATTTTAGTTGTTCAGGTTTTTGAGTACTTTCCTTAAATTTTTAATGCAAAATGTTTCCTGTACTGCATTGTTTTGCATTTCTAGATACTTATTACTCAGATTCAAAGAACAATGTTATGGTAGCATCCTGTGTTGGTAATAGTATGCAGTACTACATGGTTTAGGAGATGAGTTGATGGATTTTTAAAAGGCTGGTGTTTGCTTTATTCTGAGGTTTCAGGTACAAACTTTGGTCAGTATCTTACTGTATTTTTGTTTTCAGCAGTCATTTAAACTAGCAACGAAAGCAGCGCAGTCTTCTTCTAACCAAATGTACTGTCCTGTCCTTCCCCTGTCTATTCAAATAAATTTAGTTGTTGCATGGTTTGTCTCACAGATAAATATATCAATAATTACCGATAACCTAATTGCAGCATTCTAGGCCTGTGTGGTTTTTGTTGGTTGATTGGTTTTGGTTTTGATTTTTTGGTTTTTTTTGTTTTTTTTTTTTCCTCTCCTACCCCTGCATAGGACTTTATTTTTTGGGGGGAGGAAGTACTGCATTTTCAAAAAATGTGTTTTATCTTTGTCTTTGAAGTAGGGACAGTGCCTGCTAGCTAATCCTGTCATTGTGGATAAGTATTCTCAGTAATTTGTTTGTTGAGAGGAGGAGACTATCAACATGAGCACTGGCAGCACAACTTGAGTATTTTGGTTCACTTTCTTGATTACAGTATAAAAACTGAACAATGATTTAATGAAACTTAACGGTTAGTATCTCAAATTCAAGTTCATATAATAAAATATTAAAAATAATCTCTTAAGTCCTGGTGGTACTTTACAATGTATTTAAATAGTTAAGGCTGGATAAAAAGACATGTCATTGGTTAAAGAAGAGCCAAGAATCTGTGCTAGAAGTAGCTAAAATCACTGATGGTTCTCCAAGTTGTTTTACGAAAGAAAAATTCCAGGAAACTGTCCCTGAGAAATCTTGTCCCCCTTGCTTGGCTTAGGCTGCAGCTTCAGCCTCTGGACCTAACTAAAGAAAATGAATAAATTACATAGAGATTTGTTTTCCTGAAATCTGCTTTCCAAATTGTGGAAGACTAGGCATGTTGTGATTTAAATGCTTTTTGTTGTGATTTATATGCTTTTCTCCAATTTTATTTTTAACACTAAAACAAAAATAACACCCAAAATACCAAAACAAAACATCAACTCTCCCCTCAACTACTGGCAACTCCACAAATCCCAAACACTGCCTTTTTAAAAATAAAGTCAGCTATCAAAGTGTGCTTCTAATATCCCTTGGACACTGATACTCTAAGCAAAAGGAAAGAAAGCTTGTTTAAAAATAGCTCCATGTGAAAGTACCTACCTTGGATTTATGGTATAAGGACTTGCCTTGGGTTTTTGTTTATTATCTCTCTAAATCTTTACAAGAACTTTTGAAATCTACACTATGAGGGCAGCATTCCCTTTCTAACTTGTAATGTGAAACCGTTAAATGTACATTTGAGCTCCAGAGAGTGTTTACAGACGTCATGTAAATTTTCCAATGATGCTCTGGGAAGGAAAGTCTTCCATTCTTTTATCTTCTCTTTTGTTTCACCTGATTCCTGACTATCGCTGTGTGTAAACCACATATAATTACATCTATTGCAATCTTCAGGATTCTTTGAAGAATTAAAATTGTCAAATCAAGTACTTGGAAATTAATGAATTGCAAAATGAATGGAACAGAATCTTGAATGACATATTTTAGCATTGTTCTCTGCACGCTGTGTTTTCCTGATTGCATTCCAGTGTTGCTCTGCAGTCTCTCCTCTTTACTCTGTGGTGTTTGGGTAGTGGATACTTTCCAGCTCTTTGCCACCCAGACTACAATCTGGGGAGAGAGTAAGTCTCCCAGTTTTATGGAAGGGACTTCTTCACAGCAGAGTGGGGACACTTTGTCACACTGTTGTCACAAACCTGAAACATTCACAGAAAATCAAAACCAGCCCCCCAGCACAACTTAGTATGAAACAGCAGTATTGTTCTTACAGTAGGTAGGCAGTATGCTGGCACTTCACAGATCTCTCCTTCCTTCTGAATCATGTGTTGTGCAGGTTTAAAGAGGAATTGGATGTTGATGAGTGGGTAATTCCCTGCTAGACCAGCAGCTGGGTACCTAGAATGCTGTCACAGCTGTTTGCACCCCAACACTGATGCTCGACTTGTGAGAATAAAATGAAAAGTGCGAAGAGCTAGAGCCATGCTCTGAAATTGCAATCAGGGAATTGTCTGAGAATTATCAGGGTAAATTTTTGTCACTTTCACTTAAAATGTAATGAACATTGTATGAACAATGTTCAATGTACAATGAACTACAACTATGTTATGCTTTCTCTTCATTTAGCTTCAGAAAGTATAAATTGCTCTTAAATAATGTGTTTTTATTTCAAAAGTTATATAATGCAGCCATGTATTTCTTTGGTGTTACTTCAGGGTTCAGGGGAATGTTTCTTAAGGGCCAGACTGTGCCCATTGGGTGCTGACCTTAGTGAGAACACAAGAGGCTCCAGGAGTTCCTCAGTGCTCAGCAGGCAGTGTGTTCATTGATTTTGAGCTCCTTCAGCAGCAAATTCTACACTGCTGTCTGAGGGTCCTAATGAGTGTGGGATGAGGTTATGGGCTGTTTGAGCAGCTCACTGATGGTACAGACAGCACATCTGCACTCAAGGGCTGCAGCTGATTCTAGAGTCAGCCAGGGAAACAGAGTCCCTTTTGCCGTGTTTCCTGCTGCATGGAAGGGTCACTTGGGACCCTTGGAAGCACTTGAGAAGTGCTCCTAAGTCTTGAGAAAACATTATTGTACAGCCCGCAAATTCCATAGTGTTTTAAGTAGCAGCTTTGATAGCAGTGGTAGTTCTTCGTTCCCTGGGATATACTCTAGTAGCTGTTACCAAGCATGGGCTAGGACGGCAAGGTAGGCAAGTTTCATGTGTCAAGCTTATTTTTCTCCCAATGCAAATGGACAAGAACAGTGGAAAAACTGCAGGTAGAAAGGTATGTCTGAGAGCTAGGCTTGGTGTGCTCACTGTGGGAAGCAGGGCAGGGATTGAAAAATAAAAAATACTGTAAAAACCAGGAAACCTCCAGCAAGATAGCAGGAAACTCTATTAGTCAGCATGGCTCACAAGTTGTTAGGCAAAGGTTATGTGAATAACTGAAGCTAGCTTTCTTTGATCTAGGCTAAACTTTTATTTTTAAAGCTTCAGTTATTACAGTGTCTCTCTCTCTTGTAAATACCTGTTAGTTTTTTGAAGTTCCATAATGAAGCTTTAATATGTAGAATGTTTTTATGCTACTGCTTTATAGCTTGTTGTGATGATCAGATGGCTGTTCCAGATTGATGGCTGTGCCTTCCTAGGGTCATTTGACAAGCAGTCAGTGAGAAAAAAAACCTTCCTATTTAGCTGTTTTTGCTTAATGAATTTCATTGTTTTAGTGGTTTTATTGTAATAAACTCTTAGCTGAGTGGAACAGCAATTATAGCATGATTGCTTAGACCTTGTGGAAGATTATAGACCACAATTATCATGTCTGTCTTAGCGAATTGAACAATGATTTACTCATCAGGTTAAAATTTGATCTGGCAAGTAGGAAGGAAAGTCTTCTGTGTGAAACATTTTTTCTTTTCATGTTTTATATGCAAATCCTGTTGATGCTCAAGGAATTATGTATGGTCTTGCCTCTACTATCGATAGTCTGCCAGATTGTAGCAGTCAAGCCCTCCAAATAATTATGTCGGGAAAAAAAAAATCATGCTTTTCAAAACTTGTGCTTTTCATTTTTCTTCAACCTTTGTGTTTTAATGTTATTTACAAATTAATCTCCCATTTTTTCCCCATCCTTTAAATTTTTACTCTTTTTGTGAGGTCTTTCATGTAAGAACTGCTATTCTCACCCTTCTCATGGACGAGACTTCGGAGTAATCTGCAGTTAGCAACTCTGAAAATGAGAAGGAACTGAAATTAATTTTATTTTAGTTACAGAAATGAATTTCATGATGATTTTATGTTGCAGACCAAACTGGAATTTTATTCTTTCCTCTGCTTAGTGTCACATCTTTTAAGAAAGCATAACTACATGCTGATACAGAAAGGTGATGTCCATGAGGCAGGATTTTGCCGATCAGCTGTGACAAGAGTGCAGCACTGCAGGGCAGGCATTTGAGATACATTTGAAAGTGCAGTTTTAGCAGCAGGGCAGGACTTGCCCAGTTTTCAGTGCAGCCCAGAGGGGTGTGGCTGTGTCTGATGGGCTGGCATGTGCTTGGACCCAAGATGCTTGGCTCTCTCCATCCTGCTGGCCAGTGTACATGTGTGGTGCAGTTTGTGCTACCCAAAGTCATAAGCTGCTGCTTTTCAAATTAACACTTTGAAGAATTCTACTGTCCATCCTATCCTATGCCATTTTGCCAGTGTCAGGAAAATGACCCAGGGAACACAAAAGCAACTGGCACTGGGTTGGAAACACACTTCTAGTTAAAGTATTGAGAAAAGCTGAAATTCCTGGTGGCTGCAGACAAGCTGGATTGAATATGTCCTGTTTGTTCTGGCTATGCTAACCCTTTGACAGCACCGAGTTCAAATCAAAAACTGCTTTCTCTCCCTCCCTGGTTGCCTGGCAACCTCCCTCCTCTTATTAGCATATGATTTCTATTCCTTTTTTTATTTCATCAGTACAGTGTTACACACTCTGCTCCCTGCCCTGTGCTGCCGCCTTTGAGAAGAGCAGGATTTGTGCCTTTATATGAGACTTCAGCAAGTATGTGATTTGGCAAAGAAATCAAACATTTGGGATTAGGAACCTTTGGCCATAAATGCCTTATCAGAAGCTCAGAGGGTGGTGTTTGTGTGGGCATGTTTTTCAAAGTCTTTTCATTTTCATTTGCTGTCATTTTTATACTAAGGGCAGAATTCTTGCAAATCAGCACAGCATAAATCTCTGGCATCTCTACATGTGCAGAGCATCAGTTTGTGAAACCTGCCAACAGGGACTGGCTACACAGATCTTGGGGGGCATTTTGTCCTCTTGGTCTTTATGCAATTCTGTAATGCAGTATGCAATGCCATACTTCAAAATATGAATTTAAAAAAAATTCAGGTCAAATTGTGATTGGGGAAGAAAGCAGCTAAAGAAGTAAGTGGGAGAATTGAACTAAATTCTCCAGTTTTCTTCTCATAATAATGCTTTTCTGAAGTGAGAACATTTTGCCTTTCAGTTGGCCCAGTGTATTCTTTTATGAAATAACAGGTGATTCAGACTGGGTCTATAGTTTAAACTTTAAATTGCTTTTTTTCTGTTTGTAGACTCTTACAACTATAATAAATGCCCCAATTTTTTTTTTTTTTTTTGCTATTGCATAGGGCAAAGGATGTAAAATTCAAGTAGGAGTAGAAAAACAACAGTAATAAGAGAAATTAGAAGATTCAGTGAGGAGGAAGTGACAAAGCATGTAAGTTTGAGGAGTGTTTATATCAAGCTATGTAAAGGAGTTTTTCTTAATATTATCCAAATCATAAATCACAAATGAAATAATCTACTTTTTCAACATCCTTGTTCTGAAGGAGGATCAGGTGTCTCAGGAAGTATTTAAAGGGGTTGCTAGGGCATGTGGGAAAAAAATTAGGGAGGCCAGAACTCAGTTAGAACTTAATTTGGCAACTTTTGTAAAGGATAATAAAAAATATTTTTACAAATATATTAACGGCAAAAGGAAGGGTAAGGCCAACCTTTGTTCTCTACTGGATGTGGGAGGGAACTTAGTAATTGCAGATAAGAAGGCGGCGGAAGTGCTTAACACCTTCTTTGCCTCAGCCTTTTGTGGCAATAGGGCTTGTCCTCAGGACAACTCTCCTTCTGGGTTGGCATATGGTGCCAGGGAGCAGAATGGTCCCCCTGTTATCCAGGAGGAGGCAGTCAGAGAACTGCTGAGCTGCTTGGATGTTCATAAATCCATGGGCCCGGATGGAAGCCACTCTCCATCGTTTCCCAGCAGTCCTGGCTCCCTGGGGAGGTTCCAGATGCCTGGAAGCTGGCCAATGTGACACCCATTCACAACAAGGGTGGGAAGGAGGATCCTGGTAGTTATAGTCCAGTCAGCCTGACCTCAGTACCCAGTAAGGTAATGGAACGGTTTATATTCAGTGTCATCACACAGCACTTACAGGATGGGCCAGGGTGTCAGAGCCAGCATGGATTCAAGAGAGGTAGGTTGTGTTTGACCAGCCTGGTCTCCTTTTATGGCCAGGTGACCTCCCTGGTGGATGAAGGAAAGGCTGTGGATGTTGTCTATTTGGACTACAGCAAGGCCTTTGATGCTGTCTCCCACAGCACACTCCTGGAAAAGCTGGCAGCCCACAGCTTGGACAGGAGCACTCTTTGCTGGGTTCAGAACTGGCTGGATGGCCAGCCCAGAGGGTGATGGGGAATGGTGCTGCATCCAGCTGGCAGCCAGTCACCAGTGGTGCCCCTCAGGGGTCTGTGCTGGGGCCAGTTCTGTTCAATATCTTTATTGATTACATGGATGAGAGGATTAAGTCTTTCATTAGTGAGTTTGCAGATGACACTAAGCTGGCAGTATGTGTTGAGCATGTGGGAAATACAGGTTGGATATTAGGAAAAATCCCGTTTTACAAAAGAGTGATAAAGTACTGGAATGGTCTGCCCAGGGAAGTGATGGAGTCACCATCCCTGGATGTGTTTAAAAAAAGATTGGATGTGGCACTTGGTACCATGGTTTAGTTGAGGTGTTAGGGCGTGGGTATGTTAGGGCATGGGACTCAATGATCTTGAAGGTCTCTTCCAACCCAGTGATTCTGTGATTCTTATACTGTGGTCTGAGTTTGGCAGTTTCACTTCTTTCCTCTGTCAAAATACTTCAACCTTCCTGTGAAACATCTGGGTTCTTACCGTTGTCATAGATGCCTTCCTAAACCAGTGCGGAATTTTAAGTGGTTTTAGTCTCGCAGAGACTTCACCATTTCAATTAAGAGTAAGCCCACCTATAAGAGTATTTTGTTTTTAATAATGCTTCCAGTATTTAAAGATATCATTTCAGAAAGCATTCTTGGTTTGATAAATATTAATGTATGTGATGTTGGTATTTAATTTGTAGACTTAAAGTGATAAACACAATGAAGTCCTTGAAATGCCAAACCTTTCATCTCTGCTCAAGCCAAGGTTCAATTTTATTTTCAGTATGACATTTGCTGCCTGAAGTGCTACAAGTGACTTGACCTTAAAATTACGTTTATTTTAGTTCATTGAAATGGTTGGCCTTTCCAGTTCAACTTGACACCAACAGTGCAAATGGGAGAAGGCAGACATGCTTGCCTGTGACTCTATTTGAAAGCAAATTAAAAAGGTATCTAGGTGATGAATCTAAATATTTCCATTTAGATGGGATGCTAGTCATCAGTTAAAGGCAACCATGGTGCATTCTGACATTTTAATTTCAGGTTCAAAAACAATTATATATGTAATTAAGGAGCAAAGTGTCCAGGCAACCAACCTGTCTGATTTACATGTTGGTGTGTGTGGGTTTTTTTTACAGAGGTACCTGTGCACACCACTTTGAGACTGTAGAAGGTGGAAAAATTGAAGGTTTGATTTTAGTTAATGTGTTCTTCCTAAGGACACTCTTCTTTCAAGTATTAGTCACACATTGAATGTCATTAGGTTTGTATTTATCATGGAGATTGGACTCCATGCCATTTGCAAAGAGGTTGTTGTGATACCTGGTTTGTTTACTAGTATATTGCTGCATGTTTGCCTTGGCTTTTGGTGTGATTTTGTTAACTGTGCTCTGAGAGGCCTTATTTAAATAGGAAGGTCCATTGGAATGAGCTGTCCTGGCTGGGTTTTTCTCAGTCAACAAAACATTTGGCCAATGTGATGAGAATGAAGCAGGCTGCTGTGCAGGAGATCCATGTCTCCTAAGGCAGGGATGTTTTGTTGTGCTGTGCACTATGTGCAGGGCTGTCTGCCCAGCCTTGAGAGAGGTCCTCATGCTGCCCAATTGCATCTCTGTCAGTCAATTATGGAATGAGAATATCGTGCTCTGAAGGGAGCCCTTTGCACTCTTGCGCTGAAAGGACGGAAGGCAGGACGAGCTTTGAGAGAGGAAAAAAGTGCTAATAAATATGTGGAGGGATCTGTGGGGAAGGAGAAATAAAGTATACACTGAAAGCAAGCTGTTGCTGAGTTTAATAATCACAGCATTTTCCTGTCTAGCTGTTTCACTGTTAGCATCTGTACTAGCATCTTGCTCATTATAAAATGCTTGGGTTTTCACTGATTGTGAAGGGCATTCTGTAAAACCCAACTCTATTCTGCTCTTAACAATAAGCTGACTACCCTTCCATGCAGGCATGTCTAGCATCCATGCAAAACTCCAGAATTCATTTGTGGAAATAGGTAGAAGTGTTAGAATAAGTTATTAAAAATGTAGACCCATAATGGGAGCAAAGAAGATTGGAAGTATAAAGGGAGGTTTTACACCTGGAAGTTATTATAGTTATTTAGATTGAGCGAGAATAATAACCAATTGTTTTCTAAGATGTATGACACATTTATGAAAAACCTTGAAGGATAAATGGATCTTTTTAGTATGCTACTTCCACAAAGAACTCTATGAATAAAATAATAGTGAGAGAACTCTCAGTGGATGCTGAATACTGCTAATTGATGAAATTATTACTTATTACACTGCAACTGAACTCTGCTTAGAAACACTATTTTCAGTATGGTTTTTTGAAAATGACAGCTGAAATGTAAGAGGCTTTGTATTGAAAGTGAATAGTGATAATTTCTTGATATCTTTGAAATAAAAGATGTTTCAATGACAGTTAAAACTGAAAAAAGTGTTTTTTCTTAAGTGCACAGATCATGGACTATGACTATGAAAATAAAATGAACTTTTCTGAAATCAATAAAGCAGACTTAATGTGGATTTATGAGGCATTTAAAAAATAACTTCAAGTATTCTATTTATAATAAAGCAGTCAATTATTTGTGTCAGCAGTTTTCATATTATGTCACATTTTAAGGTTAAAAATTGGGTTTGTGAGATAGAGTGTAGCCATCATATTAAGGAAAACTCTTAATTCTGAATTAAATCAGTATTGAAGAATACTGCTGATTTACTGCTCAGGGCAAAAATGGGAATGAGTACCAGATTTTCCTTGGTTTTCTATTGATGAAATTAGAGCTTGCTGTCCTTCTTGGTGTGTATAGTTAGGTGTGTATACTAACTCGTATGGATTGTTATCAGTAATTGGTGTGAGCATCTGCGCTCGAAGGATCACGTGTAGTGTAACATTTTGGAATATAATACGGGTGAATACGAGATCTAATTTTAGCCTTAACAAATCTGTTCATTAGTGCTAAGATGAACCTCTCTGTTAATTCCAACAGACTGCAGCGTCAGAGGGACCAAGTAGGCTTGTGCAAATTCGTGCACATACTTGCATGTGGATGTGTGTGTATGCTACAAGAACACAAGATGGGAGATTAAAAATGGTTCCCAGACTTACTCTGTTTCTGTTTTAAAGTTGTGTTTGTTATTGCCCTTTTTTCAGTTCCAATTGAAAATGCAAAATTTGAAAGATTTTAGTAAGCACAAACATAGTTTTTCAAAACAGATGGAAGTGAGAAAGTGACAAAAGAGTTGGGAGGAAAAAAAGCAAAGAAGATAACCACAACAGAAGCTGTTCTAGAATGCTGGTGATGAAATGTAGAAATAAAATGAATACAGAACAGAAAAAAATGAAAATATTATCTCTTCTCAAAGTATTTATAGTCTGAGTAAAGTGTCAGCAGTCAGCAGTAACTAATACTAAACTGAAGGGCTAGTACTCTTTTGTTAGGATAGGATATGATAAAGAGATTCTGGGAGACTGTAGAATAAGAACTGCTGCTTCAGTAAAGCAGAATAGCTTGCATGCTGCTAAATCATGGCACTAGGTGAGGAGATAAGATAAATTGATTTAGGAACCCCAAGAAGTATTTAGCACAAAAGCAAAGTTAGATCGTTTTTAACTCCCAGAATAATGTTCTTTATGCACTTAATCAATGAGCCCTTAGTGAAAAATACGTGAGAAGTCTTGAGAGTTGGTCTGAAACTCTTTTAGTGAGGGAGCAGGATTCTTGTTGTGTTCTCTGATTTGCTTTTGTAATCTTAGCTGAACAGCATATCAGTTCAACTACTCATCCAGGTTTTCCTTCCATCCTGTGCAGGACAAATCAGGAACAGGGGGATAGAGGCCTTCTTGTTTCAGGTGTGACTCCAGTAATGATTAGACTATTTTACAAAAGTGTCTGTTCTTGTAATTATTTGGGACACTTCCCCAGTTTTTTCCATCTTTCAAATGGAAGTCGGGAACTCATGTATTTGGGTACAGATAAGTGTTTAAACTTAGGTGGAGTTTCAGGCTGAGAGCCATCATCCTAGAGGATGGTGTGTGAGTCCAGGAGGGTAAGAGAGAACAGCTTGTGGTTGTGTACCTCCTGTCTCTGGTCTTTTGTCAGACTCATCTAAGGAGTCCTGCTTGGCATACTGGCAGCTGTGAATCCCCTCATCAGGTGCTGTAAGAAGAAGCTTAATTGGGCATGTAACTTCCACTCCTGGAGTTAGTCACCTGCCCTTACTTACAAAGCCTCCATGTCTGTGAATGTAGGCCCTGACTCAGGAGAAGGGAGCAAACAATAGCTAAAAGAAGAGCTGACCTGAAGTTGATTGGAAAGAGCTCAACATGACTTGGCAACATGGCTCGACTATATCCTGAGCTGCATCAAAAGAAGTGTGGCCAGGAGATCAAAGGAGGTGATTCTTCCACTCATACTCTGCCCTTGTAAGACCTCCACCTACAGTAGTGCACCCAGCTCTGAGGTCCCCAATATAAAGAAGATGTGGGCTTTTTAGAGAGTCCAGAGGAGAGCCAGAAAAATGGTCAGAGGGCTGGAATACCCCTTCTCTGAAGACAGGCTGAGAGAGTTGTGGTTTTCAGAAGAGAAGGCTCAGGAGAGACCTTAGAGCAGCCTTCTGGTACCTAGAGAGGGCCTACAAGAAAGCTGGAGAGGGACTTTTTTTTTTTTTACATGGAGATGTTGCAGTATGCCAAGGTGGATTGGCTTTAAACTGAAAGAGTGGGTTTAGATGAGATGTTAGGAAGAAATTCTATACTGTGAGGGTGTTAGGATCCAGTTTAAACCAGAAAAACAAAGAAAGCTAAGTCTCTGTGTATAAACCAGAAAGAACTTAGAATGTTCAAAATATACCCAAAAATGAGATTAAAACCAAATGAGGTTTGATGTTGGTGCCAAAAAATTGGTATGTTTTATTTAACAGTAGAAGAGGCAAAGAGAAAAGAAAGAAAGAAAAGAAGTGTGCATGGGGGTTGAGGAGACAGGGAGAGAGTGACAGGGGTGATGTGGAAGCATATCACCCATCCAAGGGTCCCAGTGATGTCTCGTTGCTCCCCTCCATCTGGTCTTCTTGGTGGTGAGTCCCCCGCCTCATGCCACGTGCTGAGGGGTGTGGAACTCCCTGGATTAATACATGCTGTGAGCCAGGTGGGAATGCCCAGTGCCTCCTTTGCAGGGGGCCGGTTTGATGCTGTCCCTTGCATCAGGGAGGGTCAGTTGCATCGTGCTGCAGTGCTCCGCTGCAGGGTCTGGGGACGCGTTTGATGGGCCATGTGATGGCCCTTTGCTGTGGATGAGCTTTTCCCAGGGTGAAGGGCCCCTCAGCTGGGCTCCTCTGCCCAGCGCAGGATGGGCGGTCACTGCCTCTGGCCAGAGGCTTTCCAACGCACACCCAAAGGCTCTCCCCCACCCTTTGGTGCCAGGGTCTGTGTGAGCCTGGCAGCTGATAGCCCTGGGGCTGTGTTCTACACCCTGAAGGCATTAGGCTTGTGCTTTGTGAATGTACCCATCCCTGACTTGTTGCTTTTATCTTATCTTCATCCATGAATGGTCCAGGGCCTCACAGAGGCCCATTCAGGGTGTGGTGGTCATCTCTTTAGCTTTTGTAACACAGTTCTGCTGTAATAGGCAAAAGTCTTCCATGAAAATGTTTAAGTCATAAACTATAATATTTCAGTCTCTGTGGTGAGGCACTGAACAGGTTGCCCAGAGAAGTTGTGGGTTCCTCATCTCTGGCGGTGTTTGAGGCCAGGTTGAATGGGTTTGAGCAACCTGGTGTAGTAGAGGATGCCCCTGCCCATTGCAGTGGGGTTGGAACTGGATGAGCTTCAAGGTCCCTTCCAACCCAAAGCACTCTATGATTCCATGAGGTAATGATTAAATCCACGTTTCTGAAGCTGTCAGGCACAGAAGTGCAGGAGGATGGTACTTACAGAAGAGTAACCTGGGTACCTTTCCTTTATTTAGTTTCTAAAAAATGTTGCTTCTGTCACAGCTTTTCCTGTTGCTCTGCGGCATGTGCTCCTGCTCATAACAAACTGCAAACAGAGGGATGCTGCTCTGAGACAAATGGTTTTTAATGCTTCCATCCTAATTGAATGATAGCATTGTAGTCTTGTCTCTTCTGTTCTCGGAAAGAGAACTTGGACCTGCCAGCAAGATGGGACTTTTATTTTTTCAAAAGTCCAATACTTAGATTTTGATGCAGCTTGAAATCCACAGCCTTAGAATCATTACAGTATATTTATAGGAGAAATATTTTACTGTAATTTTAGGAAACCTTACAAATGATAAAAATAGTTCTTCCCTGTTCAGAGGTCTCACAGCAGAGATGTAATTTTGCTTAATAAATAAAAGAATTAGAAAATAATGCTCCTACATACAACACTCTTTAACAAGTATTTAAAAGTAAGTTTTCTCTATAAGCATGAGACCAAGTGTAATAGATCAGAATCCAAATGTTTGCTGGCATGTTTCTAGATTGGGCAGCCTTATCTCATTATTTTATTTTAAGAGTATCACCTCTGCTTCTGCCCCACACATTCATCAGTATTTAATGTCAATAGTTGAAAATCAAAATTGAAAGAGTGAAGAACTCCAAGGAATTTTCTGTATTTCCTAATACTGATATATGTTCCACTCTCATCTATAGCATGTGAGTCCCTGTGTACTTACAGAGTGTTGTGTTTCTTTGCTTAAAGGTGTCAGCATCACTGTGGGCTTCTGCAAAAGAAGACAATAACATTTTAAAACAAAAAGGAGAAATTGGCAACAGTTCCCGCTTGCCTTGCTTACATGGGCTCTCAAATTTTGTTGCTAGAAAATTAGGTGTGGTTTTGGGGGGGTTTTTTTTGATTATCAGATATTTAATAATATTTTATAATATGACTTCACATATACTTACTGCTTATAGGATACAATGAACAAATCCTTCACATTTCCATTTTATTTCTACATGCTAGTTCTTTTTTTCCTTTTTGATTAGGATGCTCTGGTGTATGCACAAAGTTAATAGAAAGTCTGTAGTACCATTGTGCATTTTGCATTTTACCATTGTATTGAACAGTTGCTATTGAAATTTTTTTAAGAAGTTTGCACAGTAGTTGCAAAAAGGTAGGTTTACTTGTTACTTCTTCATGTTGCAACAGATTTAGAAAGTCAGTACTGATAGATAGTTGGCATGTTCTTGGAACAAATACAAATGTTCACATTTGTTTCAAGCACTGAATGTACTAGATCTTTTGGATGTATATTGTTAGTCTTATCCTTGCATTTCAAGTTCATTTATTGGACTTTGAAAATCACCTTTTAACAAAATTTTCAGAACATTGCTTTGCTCAGCTAAAATTAGTTCCGCTGATTTTGCCAATGATTAAACTTAAGCAGTATTAACTTTGCTAATTTCTCTCCTCTGATCAAGTTAGTGGAGCGTTTGCTTGTCGTTAACAGACGTGTCTCTAATGCAAGTTTGGGTTTTGCTTAAGCAAACACTCACAATTGAGGGTCCAATTCAGAGATTCAATTATGGGGATACAATGGCCTTTTTTTGGTTCTGACAAAGTTTATTTTCAAAGGCAACTGAGCTTGCTTTGTCTTGTGATCTGTTTGTCTTGTAGAAAAATAGAAGTGAAATGTAAAGAAGAGAAATGAGATGTATGTGTATGATAACGATCCTTTTTCTGTGATCCTTTCAGTAAATGACTCTGTGTGAGTGAGCGCTTACCAAATAACATTTATATTCCTCATGTAAGAGAGCAATTTGATGTGCAAGCATTTAAGGCATAGATCAATTTTACGCTAAAGAAACTGAAAAGTTCTGATATACCTGTGATGCAAACCTAATATTTTTCTGAAGCTTTACGTTTTGATTTGTAAAGGAGGAAGATGTTTTTGTTAGGAAGATGAAAAAAGGTGACTTTGAGTGTAGTGGGTATGGCAGACTGGAGACCATGTACATGCTTACTTCTAAAGTAACAGCAGTCATGAAGCTAAGAATCAAGGCTGTGACATGAGTTGCTCTGGGTTTTTTTTCACTTTGCAAATTAGTTGGATAATTAAAGACTGTCCAGTTAGGGAGAAAAATTGCTAAAATATTAACTGTGTGTGTAGAAGGATAGCTGTACAAAATTTTAAAACCTTGTACTTTTAAAGGCTGTAAATTAAGTAACGTTTTATTCAGACAGATGAATACATATAGTGAATTCAGCGCTGAATAAATTGTCCAGAGCTGTGCTCAGCTATGTCTTCTCTGAATTTTTTATGTAAAGGCTAATATTTTTGGATGTGGTGTATTGTTTATAGTGCGAAAACATGATCTTGTCACAGAGTAGGGTGTCCCTGGAGGAGCCTCAGAATTGATCCTGTGTTGTGGTGAAGTTTAAGCCTGCTTTAGGCTTTGTGGTTTTGATATATATATATATGCTTGTGTTAAATGCATGAATAATTCACTGATACTGGTACTACTTGGATACTTCAGTAAAGCCTGGAGGATGAGTATTTGCTTTCGTTTTCCCTGTGAGGGTCAATGCGTTTCTGCAGAGATTAGTTGTGTTGAGGAGGTAGTATGCAGAGCTTCCAGGAGCATGATTTACCACCCAGAGCCCTTCCCATAGAGGAGAGTGGTTGGTATCTATGGGAAACAAGTAACACTTTTTGGGTTTCATTTTAATAAATCTGTTAGAATTTACAGTAATACCTAGCACAAATGCATTGCTGAGTTAGAGAAATCAAGCGCTAAATCTGACAGTTAAAGTAACAGCATGATTCTGTAAACTGTGCTTAGGGTTATGTAATTTTGCTGCTTTGTTAATATGCAATGCATTAACTTTGTTATGTAACAGAAAGTGTATGAAGTATAACACACTTTTGTTAACATAGATGCATTCATGACTAAGACTTTCCTGACTTTTGTGGGAGTGATTCAGAAAACTGCTCATTTTGTTAAGATGTAGTATGTATATATTGCAGGAAAATCTGAGCACCAAGGAATTCTGTAGTGGTAAAATTGAAAATCCCAATATCTAAGTACCTAGTAATGGATCGAGGACTACACCTCAAGGATAGTGGTATGCTGTGAGGGTGTCACAGGGTAAATTGTCATTCTCTAAGCTTTAGAGGCTATGCAAGGGGTGCAAGAAACCAGAAAAGTGTTTGTTCTGCTATCAGCAGTTTGTCTTATGGGGAAATGTAAATGCCATGTTAAAGGCATATGGCATATGGCAGTGCGCAGGTAGCATATGCTTATCACTGGATCATCCACTGGTCTTAGTTCTTGATCCATTTTGAAACTATGAGCTTGTGTGGCTCAAAGAAGAAATTTGTCTTGTGATTAAAAGTTGAATCTTTTTCTAGCTGGGTTTGAGCTCCCTGTGTCCATGTGCACAGAGGGATACAGGGTCAGGCCTCAGTCCCTTGAGCAGATTGGCTTCTCCATCCCTGTCTCACAGGAGGCTGCAGTGCTGCTGCTCTTCTGGCACTGGCTCATAGGCTGGTTGTCTCTTCAAAGTAGTGGAGCCCCATCTTCCAGCTCACTGGACCTTGAGGATGGGTTTGTAGCTGACACAGTAGTATAAAGGGCCAGTTCTCAGGCGTGGACAGTGGGCCACTTGCAGAATTTATCATTTCTGAAAGAGATCAGAGGGGTACACCTTGTCACATCCTGGTATATTGTAACAAAATATGTTCACAGTCAAGCTTGTGGTTTTGGTCATGTGTGCAGCTGTTTATCTCAGTAACAGAAAACATATCTGGTAATTTACAAAAATAATTTCTTGGGGGTTTCCCTTGGATTTTCCTAAGCCTGACCACGTTCTTCCCCTGACATTTGTGCTCATTTCACATTTCATCAAGTTTTCTCTGGCTTTTGTTGCTTCACAGTTAAGCTAGGCCTGAAATACTGTGAAAGCATGTTTTTCCCATCCTTTTTGAAATTTTTGCAAGAATTCATGAATTCCTAAGATACATTATCAGCCAGGTTACATAAGTTGTTTGTAAAGGTTCTCATCAGTTCTGATCTTCAGTAAGGCAATCATAAGTATCGATTTGTGGGATATTCTGTCATAAATAAGCATATGGGAGAGATTCACAACATTGTCCTGTATTCTTTCAGTAATGGAAAATAACATAGGGCTAGCTTTGGGAAGACATGACACCACAGATACTTACTTTTTGAAGTCTAATGTTTATCTTTAGTGTCACAAACTCTCCTATGACTAGAACTCGCTCTTTCTGATTTGGCAATGAAACTTCCATGTATAATGGGGACTTTACATGGTGTGTAAAGTCCTGCGTCTGACTGTCAGTGCTTCATGCAGCTTTCCAAGAAGTAGAGTAGATATGAGAAGTAAAATGTGAATTAGGCAATTCAAATTAAATATTAATAGGAGTTCATGCCTTGGTCACCTTCTTCTACTCTGATGTGATTTTTCAACAAAGTTCCTTATCGTGGTTCATGTAATATCATGAAAACAAATACGTTTGAGTTCTTTAGCCTTTGATTGAAGAGCAATTATACAATTAGTTTCATATTCAGATATACTAGAAAATATTAGTGGAAAAGCCCCAGGTATTTGTTTCTGTCAGTGAAGTAACACTTGCATAGCTTTGAAATTAATTGTTTAGTATGCTCATTACTCTTAGAAAAAATAAATATGTTCTCATTATGTTCACTTGGTGAGCATATGTATCTTGCAATACATTTAATGTTACTTGCTGTGAGGGAGATTACAACTCTTTTTAAGGAAATTGGGTAGATTAATGGAATGGGGTGGGTTAAATTGCTCTCCACATGCATTCCCTAGCATGCCTGGCCTACTCCCGAATTTTAATTGATGTATATGAAAGTGTTCAGCTGAGGGGGCTCTGTCAAGCAACAGGATTAAATCAGGATATAGCCTGTGTATTGCAGGGGCTGGGCTAGGGAAATGAGCTGTGTGCTAAAACAAGGAGACTGACACATGGGACCTTGTTTTATGCCCAATCGCAGTCTGCATGTGAATTGTTGCATTTTCCACATCCTCACTGTCACAGTACATATTGATCTGTGGTGAACTTCAGGAGGTGTTTTGGAGCTGTTCACAGGAAACTTTCCCAACAAGCTGCAGGAACTCCACAAAATCCTTGAAACAAGCAAATATTTACTTAGTCTTTTTAAAAATTTTACGGAGTTTTAATATCACAACCTGTGACAGAGCCTGAAGATAGATTTTCTGCTCCTTATTCTGGCTTTGAAATATGAGAATTACTAAGCACTAAATACTCCTGGTGCACCTCATTGGTTTCAGTAGGAGGCTCTCCAGAAGAAGAGTGATCTTTAACTATTGAATTTTTCCAAATTTATTGTTTTGAATCAGAGATAGAGTCCACATAAGCAGGACACCGTGCTAAGGTTGTTACTTTCGGGGAGAAAAATATAGAGCCAAAGATTTTACACCGTAGTGCTTTAAAGAAAAGCTTTCAAAATTTGAATTAATGTCACATAATTTACAAAGTCGCTGCTAGACCCACAGGACTTTTTGATGACTGTCTTAGTTACTGCAGTCCCACGTCCTACCTGTGTTCTAAATCATACTTTTTTCTTAACATCTCCTCTCTGTGTGCCCCCCAGTCCCCACTGGCTTTGGAGCATTCCCAATGAGCAAAGTGCTCCCATAACTTTATATTTTATTTTGCAGAATATGCACTTAATTAAGAATCACATTTAATTGAAATAGCTTCTTCTGATTTCAGGAAGAGAGAGGCTTTATGAGATGAGAATAAAAAGTGCTTTTAATGAAATTAAAAGCAAAATGAAATGTCTTTAAAAATTTATGTTGCATCACTGCACAGCATGTGCCAAACCTTTCTTGATTTACCTGAAAGTGCTGTATCAGAGACAGGACTCCCAACTGGAGAGTGTATCCTATCCTGGGTGACTGCTTTGAAATCACTTACTTGGAGTAATATTAATTCAAAGTCCTGATAAATTACTCACTGTGATATAACACGCTGTTTTAAAACTTTTACAGCCTTTTCATTAATAGATGATAGTGAAAATTAGAGCTAGTATTTTTTGTGTAGACTTCTTAATCATGCCATTTAAAGTAGAAGCTAAGCAGTAAACATCTAATGAATGGCTTATGGTAAGTTTAATCTCAGAAGCTATGTTGCTGTTGGCACAGATCAGCATAACCATCTATCAATAAATTCTCAAAATTTAAAACCTGTAGCTGTGACTTATGCATGCTAGTCATTCTCAATGTACATTACATAGGAGTAGTTTATTGCATTTTAGGATACTTGCAACCTAAATCGATATCTATTAGACAGGAACATATTTGTTATTTCTAGGGGTGGATGTATTCTGAAATTGAACCATTCTTTTATATTTTGTAGCTTTTAATAATTGTTGTCTTTTAAAAGACCTGAAAGAAATAATTGTCATGGGTAATTATTAAAGGAATTCCTTAAGGTATTGATATTTGAGCAAGTCATCTGCAGCATATATTTAAGTTGCATTCCACAGAGATGGGCTCCTTGGTTTTTTTCCCAAAGTGAAGTCTTCAAATGAATCTATGGAAATAGTGAAGGAAAGTATGATACTTTGGTGGTGCCCATAATGATCAGTGCTGTGCAGAGTTGCAGCTTTAACTCGACTGCGTGTTGTGCTTCTGCGCCAAGAGTCACAAACTCAACATGGGCTCAATTCACTTCTGTGGCCTTGCCCATAGCCCCATCTCTTTCTTCATCAACAGAGTACCACAATGGATTTCTACTGAAGTACAGTATCCTTCTATTCTGTTTTGCAGCCATTAATGCTAATGGATTTATATCTACTATTAATGAAATAAATGGAGCCAGTTATGTAAAACAGTAAAGATAAAATTCATAGGTTCTTCATTACTGTACAAATATCATCTTAATGTGAAATCCAAAGTTCATAGGACTTTGAAAAGGGATGCATGATGCACCTGCATCCTCTACTGGGGAGCTTGAGTCTTGGCCTTGCAGTATCTGGAGAGATCAAACAACAGCTCATCTGTCAAGAATGAGGATTTATGTGGCAGAATAAGGATGAGATTCAGACAAGCAAGATTGCAGGTGCCCAAATAATTCGCCTCATCAATGAACTCTTCCCCTGCTTG
>VYZP01079962.1:30474-53647 GCA_013400635.1 Hypocryptadius cinnamomeus | reverse complement strand
TTACCTGCATTTCTGAAATACTTAAAACACTACTAAATAAAGTTGCATACCTCTGGTTATCCAAAATGTGCTGCTCCTTAAAGATCAGCTAGTTGCATGCATATGCACATATACACACACAAACGTACATACAGAATTCTGAGAAATACTGAATTGTACAAATACCACAATGCAGTGTTACAGTGCATTTTTCCAAAAGCAAACAACCACTTCTCTTCTGTATTTTCACTTAAAGCACTAGGGGCAAGTGAGAGGGACACAGAAATATGAGAGGTACTTCCTATTCTCTAAGATACACAACTAAACCAAGCAAAATTCTGTTCCCTCCCTTCTATTATTATGAAGAAACATTTTATTCATGAGTATTATACAGGCTGAAAGAATTTAACTGGAAACAAGGACTTGGAATAAAGCTCATTAAACGTTCATCTGATCACCATGAAGACCAGAAACTCTCTCTTTTTTTAAAAACAAGAATTCTAAGAAACTTGGAACAGCCATAATCACCACCTTAACAAAACCACACAAAATTTGGATTTTTGGTTAACATTTAATTAGGAACAAAATATACCCTTGAAAGAGAAATAATTATTCCACCTACAATGTAAGTTATACTGACAGCATTGTTCTTGAATTTAGAAGTAAAACAAGAGATAATTTATTCTCCAATGAAACATGCTCATACAGAAAAATGCTTTATTGATTTTCATGAACTTCTTTTTATTTAACTTAATTTGCTATGCATGCATCCTATCAACGACTTGGAACTCATCCTCAGTTCTTGAAATTATATATACTTCAAACTACACAGAGCTCAAACAACAAAAACCCAGACACACACCAAAACATCTTCAAGCCTCCCTAGTGAGCATTTTATTTGGGGGCAAAAAAACCAAACCAAAAACAAACAAACAAACAAAAAAAAACCAAACCAAAACAACAAAAAAAAACCCACACCAAAAAACCAAAAAAAACCCAACCGAACAAAAAAAGCCCTCCAACTGGAAATCACTGTGCATATCAATATGCTTGTTCTATTTTACATATTCATAGTCCCAAGTAGTGACTCAACTTAAGCACTGATAAATGCCTGAGTCTGGCACAATTTGAATAAAAAGACAGCTAATATAATTCCGTGCTGGAAGATATCCACAAATGCAAACCTTATGATCTCCCTGCTCCTATCCCTTTGAAATAATACTTCATTTTGTAATGACAACAGTATGTTTTTCCTCTCTTTTATACTTGATTATGCTGAAAAGGTAAAATCTCATTTTTAGTTTTTGAATGAGGCAAAGGGAGGCAGCCAAACGTTCACATAACCTGAACACACTTACTTGAGCTCACCAGGAAAGCAATTTTACTGCCAAATACTTGGAGCTGAAATATTTATAGAACAGTTTGTTTATCTTTTCTGTAACTAGTGAAAATGTTTGTTTGTGAATGTTTAAATATTCTAAATTTTCTATTCATATGGGTATTTGTAAAGATTGATATGGATATGCATTTTAAGAGAGGGGTTGAGAAATACAGTAACTACAAAGCTCTCAGAAAGACTTTAAAGTCATAGTATTGTGAAAAGAAGGCATCTTGAAAATAAATCCAGGATTAAGGGCTTTTTAAGTAGATCTTTTTGACAGTAAATATGACTGCTGTTCATTGGCTAAAATTGACTGTCTCATTTCAAAATAAGCAGGACATGAAGACAGCCTTCTCCAAAGGGTCCTCATTAGTTTCTAAAAATTTTCTTGGAATATTTTAATAATCAGTTTCTCAATTTCATTAAGTAAGATTTCTGAAACATACCCATTTTTTTTCTTTTCTAAGCATTCTGTGCTTATCTTTACCCCATCAAAGGGCTTCCTGTGCTGTATAACACCGTATTTTAGAGATGAGGAAACTTCTATATACATTCTAACTTGTCCTGAGAAACTCAGTATTACACAAAAGACTAGAATCATAGAATCTATTTCAAGACCCATGATAACTATGGATCAGAATCATGGCACAAGAGATAAACAACTGATTTAACAACCAAACCTACGTGGCCTGTTACACTGAAACTGAAACTAAAGAGAGCTAGTTTCTTCTAATTTCCAATTCAGTTTGGAAGAGGAACTCAGACAGCTTATTCCAAACCTCAAAAACACTGCTGGAAAAAAGAATGCAGCTCCTTTGATAATAACTGGGGAGGGGTGGTTAGAATTATGTATTTTTAATCTGTTTGACAGTGATCATCTTTGCAGGCAATAGGCTCCAGCACAAGGACGAAGCAGACAAGAAAGAACATTCACCTTTCCAGTCAAAGAGCACTGGAGCAGCAGAATGCCCCAGCAACCTACCTGCCAGACCAGGCCTACCTGGTCCTACTAAGGACAGAGCCCTGAAGAGAATCCAAGGCTATCACAAGAGTATCAGGTATGAATAACCTCAGCGGCCTTCCCTCAGCCCCACACACACAAACACACAATTTTTGAGACTGACAGATTTATTACCATTATTCAGTAAAATCTTCTGGTTTGTCAGCCACTGCTATAGGGACACTTTTTCTTAAATAACACTCAGCACAATTTTGCATATGGCAGCTTCAAAATAAACCAGATACAAGGCTGAGATTGATATCTGCTTATTTAGCCTCAATAGATCTGCCCACACTGAGAAAATTATTTTTAACAACTGTTTTCTAAAAGCATGAAAATATTATCGTCGCATACCATGTTACTGCATTAGCAAAGATTAAAAAAAGACTACTGTAACTTATTTTAGGATTTCATAGTTCTAATAAAATTAAATGAATCCACATTTCTTCAGAATTAAATTGAGTAGACATCAATTATATGAAACATATCTGTTGTCTTGTTTTACTGCTTTTACCTGAGTAGATTTATCTTTCATACATGAAGGGTAGTGTACATGGGGATCACGTGGCCACTGTCCTGTGAGGTAAGGTCCTGTTATTGTGTCCAAAGAAGAAGTTCGCCTTATGGTACCAGAAGTTCTGATTTGCTGGGATTTTGGCCTGTCCACTGTAGAAAACCAGAACAAAATCAACAAAAAAGTCAGGCTAAATTTGATGTGAAATGTAAAAAGCTAGCTATGACACACAATGGCAAGAACACATCAGAAACCTTTGTCTAAATGCCAAGCTGAAAAGAACGCCATCACATCAAAGCAAATACATCAGACAAAAAAGAAAAACAAATAGAAAAGGGAAAATGTAACAGTTACAAAAACCCCAATGCTTAAGGTGTTCATATCCACAAAGAACTGGACTATTTATGCTATGTATTTTCATACACCAAGCAAATTTAAATACAGTGATGATGAAACTCAGGAAAGACAGACATGCAGAAATAGAAAATAAAGCATAGGACTTTTTAAGCCAGCTTGCTTAGCTTTCTAAATACTAAAATACAAATCATGAGAAAAATTGTGGTTGTTAAGAGGATGCATATCCAATTTACCCTCTTTTCCATATTATTTCATTATTTAAATCAATTCCATACTATTTACAAGATCCTACTGCAGGCCTTAGCAAGCTGAGAGTGAGACTCCATCTCTCCCTCTGACACAGTGCTGGTCAGAGCAGCTGCCTTGTTTATTTTCACTCATCATTGTGCCTGCAGTCCTCAACTCCTCCCTGTACTTTTCTCGCCATACACCCAGATCATGGAACACTTTCTTGCATTTCATTTGGAGAGCAAAGTGCAGGGTGATTCACAAGATTGATGTAGGAAAGAACAGAATTTTATGGCATGCTCTCTGGATTGTCTTTGTCTGCTTTGTCCTTTAGGCAAAATTACTTCATATCCTCATTTTCTAAACTTCACATTAGCCAACCTAAGCCCTACATAGCAGCTACTGTCTGTTTTGCTCACCTTTACTAAAAGAAATTCACAAGTGACATAACTTCCAAGTTAATCATGTGCCATGTGCTGCTCTGACCCACCAAACGTGAGAGCAGACCGGCTGGCACACTTCTGAGTTCAAACATGGCTCTGGCCTGCACAAGTAATTTCTATTTGTGTATCACCTAGAACTGATGGATCTCAAAAGGCAGAGTCCATCATCAATGTCATACACAGCATTCAGCACAATAAGGGTATAGCTTGCACTAATACGGTATGGTTATTGTATGATATATGAGGAATGAGGACAATGAGGATGGTGTTAAAACAGACCATTTTAGACAATATATATAGACCTGCTGAAACACTGCATTAGCTACTCATTTTAGGTGAAGGGTTCTAAATAATGCTGTGAATTGGACATGATGTAATGTATCATGCTGACTTTTATACTATAATTATTCTGACTGCCTTATCTGTAAATCAAATCTCTACCATTTCTAACAGATCTATCCTTATAGGATTCCAATTGCGACAAATCTGCATTTTAAGAAAGATCCTTGAACTATTAAAAGTAAAGAAGTCTGAAATGCAAAACAGAGATGACAAATTTTAAAAATTAAAGTAGTGTTTACATTTGCACTGAAACACAAGTGTGCCTAATAGGTAAAAAGCTACAAAGAATCTTCCAACCTTCCCTGTCCTGCTATGGCACTATGCTACTCTCAGCCCAAGTTTTGAAAGTTTCTCAAAAAAACCCTTTTAAAACAAGTCAGAAACAATGCACAAGATAATGTTTGAAGATGAGCAAGTAAGGACTAACCCCAAGAAAACACAAGCCCAAAAGACACAACAAAACAGATACAACCAATTAGTTAGCTTGTAACTTGTTCTACACCCAGAGGAAAGGCAACAGAAATCCCAACATGAATAACTAAAATAATGCCATTAAAACTGAATAGAAACCAACACCACCAAAAATTACTTGTTTTGTTTTTGCATGGGCATCTTGGAAGTGGACTGCAAGACACTGTCAAGCCTTAAAGATGAGAAAAGAAAAAGTTCAAGATGTGATTCCCAAAGTCCCTACTATTTATCAATGTTTTTCTGAATTAAGCAAATAAACCACTTCTCAACTGCATAAACCAATTCAAGTTAACACTAATTTAATGCCATCCCTATTCCACTGCTGTCTGTGCTCCTTCCATCTCTTTTGAGATGGATTTAATACCATCCCTATTCCACCACCATCTGCACTCCTTCCATCTCCTTTGAGATGGCATGCACAGACAGATGTGTTAATCCACCTAGCAAAATAACTCTGAGTTAAACTGAGTTAAACATAATGAGTTTAAAACTGAGTTAAACATAATGAAAACTAAAGTGCACCCCCTAAAGTCATAAACACAGGGTTTTCCCCATTACAGCAGACTTGGCACAACATAATGGGCAGAAAACCACCAAGTGAGCTAGAAGAGCAGCAGCTCTGTGATCTATTCAATAACAGTTTTGGTTCCTCGCCTCTTATGATGTATCATTAGACCACAAAAAATAAAGGAGAAGGGATCTATAAGCATGACATTTGAAGGAATTTTTGCAAATTAGCATTTGACAAAATGGCTTGTATAGTAAAGTACTCAGACATGATGGGATGCCCTGGAGAGCATCACTCTACTGGACCCCAACAGTGGCAGACCAGATCAGCTTAAGTAGTTTTCTAAAAATTAGAACTGCTCTCAGGGTTTATTTGTTAATCTTGCTTTTCTCACCTCATCATACGTCTGGCTTCCCACTACTCTAGGGAGCTAGTATATAACACTTCTTCCCAAATTTTCATTATCAATGCAATGCTGATGCTACTATAATGAATACCCTTCTCCAGCTCAAATCACTTTCTCTGGTTGGAAGCTTCATGCTTCAGTTTTCTCGGAGAATTAAAATAGCTGAAGTGCTTCAGCAGCTCCTGAAGATAGCCAACAGACTTCAGCATTCAGAAAGGCTTCAACAATATTAAGAAATCTCTAAAATTACAGACTGATTTTATCCAAGTTTCAGACTAAAACTCATCTGACAATATCCCAAGGGTATGAATGGATTTTACTGCAGCAGTAAATCAAAGGATTCTGCTGTTTTAGTCACAAGTGAGACATCTCATATGAAACTCAGCCCTACCTCCAGAATAAGCAAACTTAAGATCACAGCACTGAAGCAGTGCAACATTACCTGAGGAAGTTATCTAGAAATAAGAAAAGCAAGACACAAACTTGCAGCAAGGCAAAATACCTCATGACCACTGAGATCAGCCTGGTTGATTAGAGCTTGATGATATTAATGCCCAGGTTGTGGGTTTGACCCCTGTATGGTTGTTCTCTTAAGAGTGGGATTCTTGTGAGTCCCAACTCAGAATATTCTGTGATTCTATGTGTTACTTTAAATATGCCACAAGTTTTAATGACATGTATTTAGTACAAATTGCTGCACCATTCTAGTTATGAATGCTACACAAAGCCACACAATGGTGCACCTGAATACTACAGCTGGCAAAATTCAGCGTGATCCTACCTCCCAGCAGGAGTCATCTAAACCTGCATGAAATCATGATTCTGCATGCTGCATTGAGAGCAAAGAGAATTCTAGTTATCCCACCTAGACTGACTGAAAAAAGGTTTCCATTTCTGTGACAGCAAAATGTAATTCAGTAAGAGTCTAACACGACAGGTCTTTTGAAAAGGACAGGGGGCTCAAATAAAACCATCTGCTGAACCTCTAAAATTGAGAGCTTGCCTTCCCATCTAGGATAGAGGCAGCTAACCTGCACATAATCTGAAAGCCACGTTCACAGTCCATTTTTAGCTTAAATAGCTTTGTGCTACATGTGCAATGAGGGAAATCACCTGCACAGAACAGCAAGACTGACAGCTAGCATTGGTAGCAGTAAAAAACTGGTTCAGCTCAATCCACCAGAGCTCATCTGTCAACATCTTTTCTTCCCATGTTTCTTTCAACAGTTAGCAAATCCAGTTCAAATTTGGCCAGAACTTTTCCACTCACATACTTGCATAGATACAACTGATTTTAAAGGACTAAAATTATCCTGAGAATCTCAGATAACACAGACTCTTCTCAAACTGAGTGAAAAACATGAAATAAAAATAAAATTCATTCTTCTCCAAACCTAGGAGTCTTGTCATCTCACTTTTGATGTCAGCTAATTGTGACACTGTCCTGCCAAAAGGTTAGACAACATTCTTGCAGTAATTTCTTAATTTATTTTCTTGGAAGTTCTTTAACTTAAATATTAACCTGAGACCATGAAATGTCAGTATTAAATTCCACAATAATTTTCATGAGATGTCGCTTCTCTTCAGTTTAGTTGCTAGCACCCTGCACAACCTTCTGCTCACAAGCCATCATGAAACGAGTCCCAAGCTTAGGACTCATCCATTCCTGAAGAATTTCAGATTTTATCTAGGAAATAAATACTAACTTCAAAAGAATTTTCCCCAAAAATACTCTTGGGAAGACTCACTATGGATATCCTAGTCTGCTTAGGACTCTTTTCAAGAGCCACAAAGTCAGAGTTCAAATAGTCTGGCCCAAAGCATATTCAGAGACTGTGTACACCACCATAAAATGGTACCAGATATTTATTTCTAGGACATTCCTATCAGATCTGACAAGAAACTTATAACAATCTACTAACCCAATGAGATGCAGAAATGCCTGTGTGAGTGCTTCTGAAATAATGAATTATGTGGGAATGCAGTCTAGGAAATCAAAAACTAGAAATGGAAAGCTGAATATTGAGGAATGGCGACCCGCAGTGAATGATGGCCTGACATCACTTAAGTTACATTTCCCACAGCAGCTACTGATGACTGTCCTACACTCAATTAAAAGTCCCCTCTCCTGTTACACCTTGCAAAAGCATGAAAAAGGGACACATTTGCTCTTGCTTACTTCAGACAGTGGCTCCCCGAGTACCATAAAAGCAGATTTCTGGATTCAAGACTCTGTCTCTGAGGAGTCTGGTCAAGGGAGGTTTGTTTGGGTTTTTTTGCTTGCTTTTTAAGCATGTATATAGTGACATGGTACAGGTACCTGAATGTACATCTGATTGGTCTCTCCTGCTCTGATTATGTAGATAGATGGTCAAACTGGTGCGTGTTTAATTTCCACAACTTGTCTCTGTGACTTTGCCAGAAAAAAGACTGAATAATGGGGATTTAGAGCCCACTCTAAAAAAATATTTCAATCTTTATTCTCAAGAAGGCTTTTCTCTTGTAATTGGAGCCAAAATCTCTCATGAAAAAGATTAACAAGGGATTTGGGGTCCCCTGAAGTTTTACTCCAGAGAAGTAAAGAGATCTATTGGCTCAAAAGACATTTCCCAGTTGCCAGTGACTGACGGACTTGTTTCTGACCCAATCTGCTAAATGGCTGCATGACTGCATTAACAGTTCAGAAAGGTGCAGAGCAACAAAGAGCATGCTGTTTGCCATGTACTGCTCATACAAAATAACAAAAAATAGGATTTTAAATAGGATCTTAAAAAACCCACAGCACCCTTTTATGTAACTGAAAAGAAAAAAACCATGAAATTACTGTATTCTTCCTTCATAATTTCAAATTAAATAGCATAATCTCTTTAATAGCTTAAAACAAAACAATATACTAGCATTTTCGAACATTTAAAAGGTAGTACCATGCTTTACTACCAAAACTATAATCTAGGAGAATGTAGAAGAGACAGTCTTTTTAAACTACCTCCCGATACATCAATGTGGCAGTGTGTTCTTATGAGTTTTACAGTTATTTCAATTGCAACAGTTAGTGGTTCAATGTTAAGTTAAGCAAAATGATTTGATCATTTGGTACAGGTTTGATCCCTGTACCCGTTTTATCCCCTCATGATGGTTTCTCCCGAGTTGTTTAAGTTTTCCCGCCGCTTAGCTGCCATTCAATGTGTCTGTCCCCCTGCTCCTCCCTTCCCTCCCTTGTATGGACCTGTCAATCCAAGTTGTGCCGTCCCCTTCCCTTGTCCATCAACCTAGATCCACCCCTTTTGCTCTCGAAGGTTCGATGTCAATTACCCTGGTTCTCACCGTTGATTTGTCCCAGAGGCTTCTCCCTGCCCCTGTGTTGACTTCACTGGTCTTGTTAAGTTCCACACTCCTTCCCAAGTGTTTTCCCATTGGCTATGTGATGCTCCCACCCCCTAGGCGAACCCCCTTTAAAAGACCCTAGCCGGATTACTGCCCCGTCACTCATCCCTGACTCATCCTCTGAGTAAAGCTTCATTGGACTGCATACGAGTGTCCTCTTCTTCGGCTTGTTACCTCGGGATCCTAGTGTGTCCTGCTGCAGTGTCACCCACGCCGCTGCTCCAATGGCCACCTGAAAAGCCTTGGCAGATGCTCAGGGACATCAGCTCAGTCTATCTTGTGTGTCCCTCCGGTCACCCAGGGAGCTTGCTGGCTGGCATTCCAACGCTCCGTGACCGCAGGAGAGCCACAGCGGGAACCCTATCGATTGAGACTCACTAAATTAAATCTCTTTGTTTTCGTAACCAGGATTGGCATGAGATCGGTGTGGAGCCTGGATTTCTCCTACACATCTCTAAAGTACTTTACATCAGCTCCTTAAAACTTGTTTTCATTATGTGCACCACACTGGTTTTGGTTCAGTTGCATCAACTTCAGAAATTATTCCCCAGTTTCTATCTTTAGAAATCACAAAATGACTAAAAATGAAGAGGGCTGACATTCTGAAGTTACTACCCTAGAGACAGACAAAACCCACTCTAATTTCCTCTCCTCATCCTAACTGAAGGGAAAAATAAAGGCAGCACAGAGCAGCACCATCATCTAACCAAGGTTCCAACAACCAAAATCAAACAAGCAGAAAGCAGGCTACTTCTTGAGAGCAAAGATCTTTTCAGAGATCCAGGTCCATGAATCATGTGCTTTCTACATCCAGAATTCTTCAGAGAGAAAAAAAAATAATAATAAAGAGGGGAGCCAGTCTTCCACACAGATCATTTTACAGTCTGGTAATCAGGGCCAATTTGGTTTTATACCTGATAAGGCTTATGAGAATTCAGACTGAACTGCAAGAAACAGAAGTCTGTCAGGACAGGACATCACCTATACTGAGAAAACAACATAAGACAAAACTTGTTTCTTCAAAGGAGAATTGACCCACAGTACAGGATTTAGGAATCAACTATATTGAGTTATCTTTTATAGGTATGACTAAGTCATCTAAAAAGGGAAGAGATCTTCTGGTTAGTCACTGAATCCAACCCATATGTTGAGGTATTTCCTTCCATAACAGAGGTTTCATTCAAGACTCTCCAGGACACCTAGCCACACAGGATGGCACAGTGGCAGGGCTAGTATGGACACCAGAGGAAGCAGAACACATGGATGAATTTGTAGGCGTATTTCACTGGACCTGTGGTTGACTGAAAGTCCTGGTTTCCTGTGCATGTATGTTGAAGCAAGGTCTCTGCCTCATGTCCCTTATTCCCCCTAACAAGAGGTACAGGTAAAATGTGACTATGAATATGTTTCAGAAGTCAGATTTTGTCCACAGCAAAACTCCCCTATTAAAAATCAACATTTTCCTTAGAGGTCAAACACAGAAAGAACACTCTAATCTCCGTAAGAAAAGTAAACAAACCATATGGCAGAAAGTTTCAGCCAGCTAAAGCTAAACTATTCTTCTGACAAGGATTACTGCTGGCATGTATAGGACCTGTAGGATTTCACATCACAAAAGCCTGCTTTGTTCAACAGATGTAACCTACACACTTGCACTCTTCTAACAGGATGACATGTAGGTAAAAAGCACTAATTCCAAACCTTCATATTTTCATGTATTTCACGTTTTTAGAATATAGTTTTCTTTGTAAGATCATTACATCAATGTAAATACTATACAAATACCTAAACTTAGTATAATTCAATAAAGTGTTTGTACTATAAAGTCAAGACAAATTTGATTGGAGCTCAGCAGCTAAGCACTTGGGAAAAAGCACACTGAAACAACCATCCATTAACTGTTGGACACTTCAGCAGATACAAAGAATTTCCTTCCTTCCAGTTCATTAATTTAGATCTGCTGAATCACCTATTCTATGTATCCAATATTGAGAACCACGAATAGCACTAAAGTTTGGGATGCTTGGGGTCAATATAAACACATGCAGTTGATTCAGAAACTGAAGAACACTTTTCTCAAATAAACGTGATGACTCTGAAGGGATTTGTTGTTGTTGTTGTTATAAAGACAATACTTAAAATTTAACAAGATGTAGAAAGTGAGGGTTTTGTAAACCTTTAATCTAATTCTTCTTTCCATCAAAATGCAGCTGGACATAATAATGAATAAAACAAATCAGAAGGCACAACTCACCATTTCCATAATTAAAATACACAAAGAACTGTAATCAATGCACAGAGGCTATACAATGCCATCATAATGATCACCAGTTATTAGAGATAGAAAGCATTCTCCTAGCTAGAGCAAATGATACTAAACAACAATAATATATTTTTCTGAAAAAAATAACTGAAACTAGAAATGTAAAACCAGATTAAAATTGATTGCCTAAATGAGAGTGCTCAATTTTGACAATTAAATAAAAATTAAATCTTAATAAAAATTAAATTTTTTCATTGTCAGTTAAGACATAGAAACAAAGGACTAGAAGCAACTTCCTAAATCTAGAGCCCACTTCACAGTTATCACTGACAAAACACACAATCACTTCAAAAGAGAGTACACAGTCAGTCCTACAGCACCTATTTGTCATTACAATTCCTACTGGAAAAACAACCCAGGAACTTCTCTTTTCCTGATGGCTTCAGGCCTTCTTACAGTTTAATATATAAATATTTACATTGCCAATCCAATCCACCCGCTCATTCCCTTCCTTGCTTACCCGGATTCTGACAAAGCAACTGTATTTTTATTCAGATTTTTTTAGAATCACACAGTTAAGTTTTTAACCTGTGAGTCCTTCTGAGTCAGCTCCAGTTTGACTTTACCTTTCTTGAACTGTGGAGCATGAAAAGGGTGGGCAGTACACCATTTAATGCCTCAGCAGCCCCTGTGTGGCCAAGTGCTCTTCATATAAGACCAGACTTGTGCCCTGAAGTTTTTCACTTACTTCATGTTGGCAGTTCAGAGATCTCACCATCACCCAACTCCACCCCCAGAATTTTCAAATTAGATGCTCCTCCTGTGAGGAAAAGATACTCTGATTGAGTACAACCCCACATACACTAACTTCCACTTTTTACTTTTAAATCTAATTTTTTTAACTTATTACTTCAATTCCCATGGCTCTTAAACTCTTCTTGCATAATCTTCCTGTATACTAATTAAACCTCTCAATATTCATCAATGGTTTCATCACCTTAATTTCAAAATTTGCCTAAACAGATAACATCTACTTCCCATCCAGGAGATCACTTTTCTTATCAAATCGACCGGGTTAGCGTTACAACACTTGGAAAGCTCATTTTGCACTTTAACATTTCTCCCTGGTTTCCACCATCCCTTCCAATTTCTTCTGAAGTTCCACCAATAGTTCTCCATACTTTAGAATGGACACAACGTTTTTCACATTTTTAAAACATCAGCATTGCTGATATACCTGCTATACTCAGGAGGTATCTATTCTCTAATGATACCACTCTACTAACAAGACTTCCTCAGAAATTTGAAGGTACGTGTCAATTTCTGAGTAGGCTTTTCTAGAATCCTGCAATGGAGATCTTGAATGACTTTACTGAAATATGCAATCTGTATTTATTACAGTCTTGGTAATTCCTAATTCCAAATTATCCTTGTCCCTTACAATTTAGGGTTTTTTAAATCTTTCTGGATTAAAAATCACTGTCCTTATGGAAAGTGATTTCTTAGACATTCTTCTGGTGAGTGCAAAGCACTGAATAAATATCTGTGCTATTTCCTCTGAGTCTGTGGCTACTATTCCTTGGAGCTGATTTTGAAACCATACAGTCCAGCAGATCAGTCTCAGATCATTCTCAGATCTTTCTTTCTTCATACCAAATGGTTACAACTTTTTCTTCATTTTTCAATCTGCATGTTTCTATTATCTCTCTTAAAGCACACGAAGTCCAAGCCTGTTCATGTTTTAACAATTCTCAGCTAAGGTTCACCTTTTGATTGGTAACGTGACATTCTTTCCTCAGTTCTTCCTGCTGTTTCTTGCAGGCGCTCAGCTTATTCCTAGCAGCCTTTTCGAGGTAAGTGTCCATGCAATCAGATAACATCCTTGAACTTTTCTGATGTCTGAAAGACTCCCATAGTATTAACATTTTTAATCAAAACAGATTCTCTATTATTCAAGGCAGATCAACCCCATTTAGACAAATTTTCAAACTACTTCCTTTTGAAATCCAAAACTTTACTCCAGATGCATGAGTTTTAAACAAACCTCTACGTAGGACTTTCTTCTTTTGCTGTATATGCATGCAAATTTGCATGACTAAAAGGCTAGATCTAACATTTCGTTCATGTACAATGTCAGCACACCCATTTCTTCTGCTTCTCTGAAATTTTGAGTTGTTACAGTTGGTAATTCCTATCTTCAAGGTAGTCAGTCGTAAGTTTCTCCTATAAATCTTGCAGTCAAAAGATCACCCTGTATCTTCATATGCAACTTCATATTAAAGGCTAGACACACCACTAAAGAAAAATCATGAGCCTCCAATCATCTGAATAGCCTAGTTCCTTCTTGGAAGAAATTAAGGTAGATCTATACAACAGATTCACAAAATATTTTAAATAATATATGGACTGCACACTTTGCTAAGCAACTTGTTTTGAAAGAATGAGCCTCTCTTTCTACAGCAATACCAAAGTTTATTTGGATCTTCCATGTGGACAATTTCCTGTACTGAGTATGTGTCTGCAGTCAGTTCCTTGTATGGACATTTCTCAAATACACATTACTTTTAAACATGCATGAGTTAATCACATTTTTGCCCATGAGAAATTTTTCTCTTCCAGATTAGGCCTTTTCCCTGCTCCCTTTGAAAAGAACAGAAAGTATTTCAAATTTATTTTATGGTTTCTTTGTGAGTGAAGAAAACATTGCAAAGATAATTATTCCAGGCAGGTTATCAGGTATAACAAAGGAGCCACTGAAGGTGAAATAGCAGAGGAATCAGAGTATGAGAGAAAGGAAGTGTGGTATTCCACTATCAATTGCCACAATTAAGCAAACATAGCTATCAGTTAAGAATGAAGATTTTAAGACCTTGAACAGAAATTTACTTCTGTGAAGACAGCTTCTCCTTTAACCTGGCAGCTCCCCAGCTACTGTGTAAACCTAAGTCTCATTCTGCATTCTTCAGCAGTTAGCTGGTATTTTTAGAGTCACACTGGTCAAAGTCTGTTCCGGGACACAGCGTAAATCTGGGTTTAACTTTCAGTGAGCAGCTCAACTCTTCATTGCTTTGAAAAGCAGAAAGTTAAGACATCACATATAACAAATATTTAGAATAATATATGCTGAATATGGAGGTGTAACACCTAGCTCACAGAGTCAAAGCTGCAAAGCCACTTGGTTTTCATAATGTACTTTCCAGGGCTCCAGACTCCAGAAAGACTGACTAGCTGACACTCAGCACTGAATTGGATTCCATGTGTGAGCACTGGCCTCACCAAACCTTTCCAGAGCACAGACAGCACCACTGAGGTACCTACTATAGCCACCACCATCTTCTAGTCCTGCTGGGCTAGGGAACTCTGCCATGGCATGCAGAAGGAGTGGTACTAGGATCGTGTTAAATACCTACAGAAATTCATAGCTCTTGTAGAGCTGGCTCCCCTGTCTCTCTGTAGCCTGAGTTATGGGAACACAGCACAAAATTTTCAAGGTTTTTCCAGCAACATTTCTGATCTAGCATGGACACAGTACTTCATCTAAGAAAAGCAACTGCACTGTTATCCCTGAGAGCTACATGTTCACAAACCTGGGACTGTATATTTGCACTTAGGTAATCTGCTCCCTAACAGCTAACTTCTGACTTCATGGCATAATTTGAAGTGGGGTTTGTATTTACAGGGTAATTTCTGCAGACTACGATTAATTTAATTAGCTAGTAATTTAACACTGAATAACAAAAGCTTCTTTCCTGGTAAGAACACATTATTTCCAAATGATAGCTTGGTCTCCAAATGCTGACAAATGTCAAACAATTATTAGAGTTTTGATTTTTTTAGTTTTGTACTGCAGCGCAAGCACCTATATTAAAATGTTTGGGGCTTTTTTCTAACTATGAAGACTTTTAAAACATGTACACACCCAGGTAATCCAGCTAGCCAACCTTTACTAATAATTTCTTTCAGAACTCCAGAATAGGCATTGTACATAAAAACACCTGAGATTAAAAGGCACATAACATAACAATACCCACATTGCCATACATTTAATCAGTTCACAACTGAGTAACTACTGTTACACAAAACATTTCTAAAAGACAGATTTATACTTATTATGTAATATTAAAATTAATTTAGCTACAGAAATTAGTTTCAAATTCAAGTATGAATGTCAGTCATCTTGCAATGACCTGACAGTCAGAAATAAGCATTCATTTCTGACATTCAGAAGTGTGTTTACAACACTGCTTGATGCCTGGTGGTAAGCGCATAGGAAAGGAGGCTGAAGGTAGCCTTCTCCAAGCAGGTGACTAGCATTGTTCAAGGAATGAGACACTTAAATTATTATTCTTGTTTAGGGTCTCTGTTAGCAGATTGAGAAGAAAATATTCTAGAGGGGATATTAGATTATTCAAAAACCATGACAGAACTACTACCTACTGCTCTTGTGAGCAAAATACGAGACACTTCCTTCCTAAAGAGGAAACTATGTGTACTTTGGGTAAAACTAATTTCAAGTTGTGCAAAATAAACGGCATGTAAGAACCAATGCTGTCATTCACTCATGTGAGAACAATATCCATTGCAAACAGCTACTCCTCAATTTAACACCAGCAACAGTGAAAGTCAAGTCCTGTAAACACGAACATCAGTGGCATCATCTATCACTGGGGCGTATGCAACACTAAATAAGGAAGCCTAACCATACAGTACTTTGCATTAAGGTTTCAAAACTCAAGCTGGTAACATTTCACGATCTACTGGGAAGTATATACAATCTGCAAAGCAACAATATCTAATATGGAAAGCTAATTAAGATATCTACTACTACAAAAAATGAAAACCTCCCATCACAACCATCTTCACTGACCTAAAACAAACTGTTTAGGTTAATCCCCCATTTACAATTTTTTTGTGCAGAAAACTGTTATAGCTTGAGTGCAGACACTCACACCTTCTGGGTGTTTTTTCTCCCTGTCAGAGAAAACTAATCTCACAGGGTGAATAGTTTGGCAGGAATCAGCAGCAGCAGCTAGGAAGTGCCTATACCAAAGGAGGAGAAGTGAAATGAACACACCCAGCACACACGGTATTATTACAGGGCCTGAGAGAGCAGGCTGAGGGCATTCCTCAACTCCACCACACCTGGCCTGCCTGTGCTTCCTTCCAAGACAGACTTCCAGGAGCTACACGCCTTCCTCTGTCCTACTAACAGGAGACATTGCAGGAGCAAAGTTATCACCAGACAATCCAAGGGGGCCAAGTAACAGAACAGCTCTGGTCCTAAGCCCAGACTCACATGGCTGGGAAAGGAGGGAAGAGTTCCCAAGAGTGCATGTTTTTCAGTTTCAGTTGTGGATGAAGGCTTCCATGGATGCCACCTCAGCTTCACAAGGTAGAACCGGAGAGCCCGACTCACCATTCCAAAGGATTGCTATTACACACTGGGTCATGACACTCTGTGTGCTGTCCATACTGCAGAAGTCTCTGATCCCTTGCTACACCTCAGCATTTAATCTCCAATTCAAAACTAGTTGTATGGTAGGGATGAGCTTCAGAGTCACATCAGATGGGAAAAAAATAAAGCCTAACTGAAAGGCGACCTAACTTTGGGGAAGTGAATATACATTGAAAATTGTTATTCAGAATTTGATTATTAAGTACAAATACCCATTTTCCTTCACCCTGATTTCCAATGATCTTCATTTTGCAATTACCCAAAACTTAAAAATGGTGACACAAAGGAAAAGGTCATAAACTCATGCTGACAAGTTGCTGTGATGTATTCTAATGATGAGATGTAAATTATATTTTACTTGCCTGAAAATGCCTTAAGCCATTGTTTAAGCACCACAAAAGGAGGCAGCACTGAAAGACTAACATAAACATCCATTTAAATACTAACACTAAAGCAAGATGATGATCACTGTCAGTTAAATACTTGAGCACAATTTTCCAATTACGTATGTTTAATACAGGGTCATTTTTTTCATCAGTAAAAGATACTTATTAAAAATGCTAGTTGATGTTTAAACTCAACTATTTTAACAACTTCCCAAGAACATATGTGAAATCCATGAAGAACTACCTGTTTTGTCAAGTGCTGGCAACACTGTTCTCTACTGAAGTAACTGTCAACTGATTTAAACAGAAACTTTCATTTTCCACTGCAGGTTAAAAAAAATTATCTTCTTCAGATGAAGATAATTAATCAACTGATAAATCCCCATTTAAAATATATTGCAGATATTCACTTATACTGAAGCACTGAGGAGCATATACTCTATTTCCAATACATTTTGCATTGTTACAACTACTGCTTTCAAGTCTAGACTTAACAGACACTTCAGAATTACTGCATCAGTTATTTTTATTATTTTTTTTCATAATGATATAGAGCAGTAGCACAAAACCCATTTTAAAAATAACTGGCTTTCCACTGTGAATTTTTGCAATATAGTAGTCTATACTTGGTGAACACTGCCTTTTTTGTAAGATTCTAAGAGACACTCCACTGATCTACCCTTCCTGCATTTTAAAATACATTTTAAGAACCTCCCCACCGCCATGGGAAAGAAAACAACAAAACACAGGAACCATGAATTTCAGAAACCAAATTTCAGTATTTGGCACTGTTTTACTATGCACAGATGTTGGCAAGTAACTTCAGTTTGGCCATATGTAACACAAAAATACTTGCTTATGACCAAAGAATGAGAATTAAAGGTCAAGTAGTGATTTAAAACAGGTATAATCATACAGTATTTAAGTTAGTTTTTTTCCCATGAAACAGTGAGGTTCTGTCTTCAAAGCGAATGCCTTGTTACAGCACTATTCAAATTCAACAGAGAAAATACATTCCTATTTTTTCTTCCTGCAGTTTAACACCTGAAAGAAGCTCAATTAATTTGTTTTATAAAGCATTATTTATTGAAGACATTTAATACACCATTCTCATTTACAGTCATATTAAAACACGTGACTAAAAAGGCTCTGAGTTCAGGACAACTGGATCAAATTTAGCCAGGGTCTTTTATGTCATCATATTATATTCCAATGAAAGCTATTTTGGGAAGTGATAGGGACAAAGCTGGAGCAAAACTGTTTTGGCCATACAATTATGGGAATACTGCATTATTCAGGGATCAGGAAATAGGAAGCGTCACAAAAATTACTTCCTTACCTACATTTGTTAGAAATAAAGGCAAGATCTTCTTGATCTCTGGTATAAATGCTTATGATGCCAAAATATTGGATGGTTTGAATCCAGGATATTAAAATAGTTCCACCTTTTGAAGTACAAATTTTGGGTGTTTTTTTTAATATTGATATCCCTTACAAGTCTAGAGATCAACAATATTGTTTGTTTTACTCCACTCCTAATTTCACTAGCCTAAAACCAGATACATATATACTTCTTACACTGAACTGGGTTATGCAGTTGTTTTGCATCTTTTGTAATTCCTTTCTCTCATTCACGTTGGCAAATCTTCAAGAGTTATTTTGGGAAGTAAAAGACACTGGGAACCTTTAACAGCCAAATGGATCACAGTATTTTTTATGAATTCTTAAAACCAACGTTTTTCTTTAACATTTGGAAACGGAATAGCAAAAAGTTTGTTCTAGAAAGTAAGTGAAAGTTAGAAAAATATGAGGTATAATATTACAGTACCACTAGAGTTAAAACTAAAATCAAAGCATTTGGTGAGAGCAGTGTTGAGTTTGAATCATAGAAGTAATTTACACCCTCCTTGTATACAAAATATTAATGTATTATGAAAAAAAGAAACTAAACAGGAAACCCATTCTCATATTTATACAAGCTGCTTTACATAACAGCAGACACTGCTGATTTTATCCAGTTAAGGCAAGAAGAAAAACAAGTTGCTTTTTTCTTTAAAAGATGTGTCCACAGGCAAATAGCAAGTTTTATTTGACATGTCCAAGAGTTTGGCTTTTTTGGATTATTACCAGAATATCCTTTGTCATAAACCACACAGCTTCAGATTCTGTTGACATTACTTTTATGCACTCAGAGATCTAATAGATATATTCCCTCTAAGAAAACCACGTGTTGTTACATTCAACCAGACACTTTTTCCACTGCCAGCTCTCCAAAACATGAACACACACTGTAAAAAATATCTACTACTAAGGAATAAACACATTTCAAGAAAGAGGAAAAGTGTAGACTTGCACATTGCAGATTTATCCTACGATTTCAGGTTTCCCCCCCGCTTTTTCCCTCTTTTTAGCACCTTAAAAATATATATGTAACATTCATGATTTCTCACCCATTCAGCAATAGTACTAACCAAATACTGCTACTGGCATTGATGGCTTCCTAACAACTAGAAGTCCTCAAATGTGCTTAAAAGAAAATATCATATTATTGAAAGTTTCAGTCCTAAAAACACAGAACAGAAACAGGTTCTTGTTGCTACAGAACAAAAACCTTTACAGTATACTACAAAGAAGGGGTAGAAAACATCATGATGGGAGAAAAAACAGACCATGCTGCGTTCATTCATGTAGTAGTGATGTCAGTGCCTGCAGTGGTAGTTGCTCTGACCTGTAGAGGCTCAAAGCTGAAGTGTTTGCACAGAAATCTCCTTCATAAAGGAACGTCTAGCAAATCACTAAAATATCCACGCAAAATGGCTTAGTAGGATAGCCGGTGCAAGGCATCTATACTGAAAAAGGCTGAAAGGAGGTGGGGAAAGGACAGGTGTCTTAAGAGAATAACATCTATCCATCAGAATCATAAGCAGTTTCCAGAACAAGCATATTTGTGAAACAATCCAAGTCAGACTGCAGATCCAAAGACAAACACATCTCCTGCACTGGTGAGAAAAACAACAGGATTAAACCTAGAGCCTAAGCTCACATTTTACAGCAGTGGGAAATGGCTTTGAAAAACTGACAAAAAAACTTAATCAAGCCACTTCCCCAAGACTTGCATACTGATAACAACTATAAATAGCTGGAGTAGCATTGTTTAACAAGCCACAGCAAAATGGTCCATGTCTGAAAGTGGAACATTGAAATATTTTTTTCAAGTCCTCCATTATTACTGCAGTAGTCCTCCAGCTCAGCAATCAATTTTCTATATGCTATTATCACCATACAGACTGCAAACATGTTTTTAGCACCCACACGTCATTTACTAAAATGCTGAGAACAAGCAGACAAACAAAGACAAAATACTGCCCCATGGCACGGAACTATATTCCAAATTGTGTAAAAACACCTCTAGTTTTGGGGGGGTGGAGGGGCAGACGAAGGGGAGGTTTGGTAACCTTTTTTCATTTGCAAGACTGAAGAAATAGAGTATCTTATTACTCTCGCCCGCTAGAAAATGGTGCCTGTATTTCAGTAAAATAAAGCTGTTGACGTGTGCAATTGTGGTCATTATTAGGGCGATCACGTTGTTTTCATTCATTCATTCAGGATTTGCTAAAGGATGTCAGCTTCTGCAGCAGCAGCTGGCTTGACCTGGAGGAGGGGGAACGAATTCTTTGCAGTGCATACAGATTACAGGGTGCATTTCTCGACGGACCGTTTATGATTTTATACACTGCACTCATTAAACCAAATCAAGCTCTGTGACGCAGTTCACCAGGAGACAAGCTCAAACAAGTTTAATGACAGAAAAGTCATTCAGTACTAATTTACAGTCTGATTTATTAAGGCTAAAATAGCCCACGGATGAAGAAGACTGAAACCACTTCCTAAAATTAAAATTTCCCCTCCAACAAAAAAAATCATACACATTAATGAAGTACTTCACAGCTTTGCAGTATTTTTCTGGCTTGCAGGTAACTGCCCATATTCCTGCCTCTTCAATACACCTTAAGCATAGGCTTTATACACTGCAATACACTACAATGTTTTCCTCCGGGCTCCCGTAATTAAATAATTTACTGCTCATCGTCAGCACTATCACTACTCATACACACAGATATTTTGGTTTTTCCTAGTTTCCCATTAGCATTTTCCAAAGGTTTAAGAGGCAAAAGGGAAATCGACATTTAGTACTCCATACAGTCAGAAAAATGATCTCTAAAATTTTAAATAGAGCTTGAATGAATCAAAACCACAGAAGCTCAGTTCCATTTTCAAGCACGCAAAACCCTCTGCAGGAATAGACTCTTTCTGAAAAATACATTACGAAGTATCTCTGGTCAGATAATAACACAATCAATTAGGTCATCTGCATAAGCAGATGCATAGGGCAAATTAACTCCATTTGTAATTGGCAGTGACATTTTGCTCATTTGTAAAATGCTGCCCCGACCTAGGACAATTCTGATGACAGATCTGCCCAAGTTGCAAATACTACAGACAGCAAGGGTTTACTACACATAAAAACTGAAGAGGAAAGAAGGCAAGATTCCACTGCCACAACACACGCTGGCACCCAACACAGACCACAATTTGCCACAGAAATCACACACAGTTAAGACTTACAGAAGGGACAGAAAAAGCAAGTGGTATCGAACCACAGAAAGCATTCCCAGAAAGAGATGATGTGCGATACCTGATAGCTACAGCAGGACAACATAAAAAGTGCATTTAGTCCAATTCATTCAACTGCTCAAGTGATGGGGGAAGGCAGAAGGGAGTGGGGGAGGTAAGATGGCCACTGCCACTTTAACACATTCAATAATTTAACAGACAACCTGACGCAGGTTAAGTTGGACTCTAATCAATTCTAGATTTTACACTTTACAGGCCTATTTTGGCTACACGGGGGTTGGTTTGTAGCGGGTTTAGTTTGGTTGAGTTTTTTATAGTCCCAAGGATTCAGTACTAAATATCACAAGGAAACAGACTTGGTTTTAAGCACCTCAATATGAGAATTTCCTTGTTTTGGAGCCCGTGCTTGGAAACATCACATCTTTTAACCTATGATCTTACAAAAATGCAAGTCTTTTAAGAAACCGAGCTCTGCAGAAAGGAAGAGCATTGGAGGCTTCGTTTTAACACACACTTCAGAACTGGGTTGTGACACTCCAGATACAAATCTAACTCATTATCACCCCTACTAGATAGTTACAGCTGGAGACAGGGAAGAGGGTTAATTTTAGGCTCGTTTCCCTATTACACACCTCCGCTGCCAGAGCCCGAGGCCAAGGGTAGTAGCGGCAAGAGCAGCGCCGTCGGAGCCCCCGACTGCTTCTCCCCCCGGGGAAGGGAGCCGCCGGCGGGCCCTGGGCTCGCCCCCGCGCCGCTCCTCCCAAGGCCGGCGCGGGGGTGTTTTTCCTAGGCAGGATTCTCACCTTGCCCGAGGAGGATGACATTTCAGGCGTCGCCTCCCCACATCGCGGGGCAGGGCGGCGGGACGAAGCGCTTTTCCTCCCGCTTCCTGGCAAAGCAAACCCGGGCACGACACCTGCCCCGGGGGCGGTGGATTTAAGGCTCGCCCTCGCCCCCCGACCCGCTCCCTAAGGCTCCGGCGGGGCTCCTCCCGTCGGGCCGGGAGTCCCCCGGTGTCCCACCCCCGCTGGCCCGCGGGGAAGGCAGGGCGCAGCCCAGGAGCGGAAAGCAGAGCCCGGGGTGCCCGGAGCCTGGGCGGCCCAGCCCGGCCAGCACCCCCGCGGGGCAGGGAAGCGAGACCGGCTTTCTCCCGGTGCTTTACCTCTGTACACCGGGGAACTGGGGCTCCGTCTCTCAGGTGAGCTGCTCCTCCTGCTGCCGCCGCTCTCCGGCGACCGCCGCTGCCTGCCCTTCACCCTGCCCGGTTCCGCTCCGCCGCCGCCCGCCGCCAGCGGCGGCGTCGCGCTGGGCGGCGGTGGGGGGCTGCCTCCGCTGCGACCCCCGCCGCCCCCCGGCCCCGTGTTGCTGCCCACCGAGGCGGATGGGGACCGGGTCGGGCTGTGCTGGTTGCCCCGCAGGAG
>VYZP01079962.1:0-29493 GCA_013400635.1 Hypocryptadius cinnamomeus | reverse complement strand
AGTGGGATGTGGCGGCGGCGGCGTGAGGGGCGGGCTCGGACTCGCTGGGATGTGGTGCCCTGCCCATCGCCGAACCGTGGGAGAACAGACGCGGTGTGCGCTGGGTGAGGTGCCAAGATGTGCTTCTGAGCTCAAAGTGGACTTTACGGGGTGCCGACTCAACACTGACCGAAGAGGGGCAGTGCTCTGGACCAAGTCTTGCGCTGTCCCTATTCCCAGGGGACTGTCGGCCTCCACGATTACTCCCCTCCCCTGCAGGCAAGGCTCAGAAACAGCCAGAATTTCTCGCAACAAAGTCTCTTCACGTCCGTCAAACCTTGACAGTATTTCTACTTTCGTTAAAAAATCAAGATGTTCTTCAAAGTCTAAATAAGTGTGGTTTCATCATTTCCTATAAGTGTATATACAATGTCACTCTATTTTTCCTAATATGCATCCAAAAACACTTCTCGGAGAATGTCAAGAGGAAAAGAAAAAGTTTTGCAGTGATATTTTTAGAAAGTGCTTTTGTTCTAGGAAAAAGAGCTGCCATTAGATAAATTCATAACCTGAGACAATGAGAAACAAAATGAAGGTTAGGATGAGTAGCTTAATGGCTAAGAAAATAAGTGGCTGTGAGATCAGAAAGATAAGTTGAGCTGAGTCCATCAAGAAAACAGTGCTTATTTTGGATCTGATGCAAGTAGGATGCTAATGGAGGAGAAGGGAAATTGCTGTGTGGAGGAAGTCAGCTCAGTGATGGCCTCTCAGATTCAAACATTAGGAAAACAAAAAGGACACTGAATATACATAAAAGTAGAATTTTTAACAAGATACACTCTCTTATTTTAGATACCACCTACCAATCAGGAATCAATTAAAAGTGCCACAGAATTAACGATATCCCTTGTACCATTTTCTCATTATGTAACAAACACTCCTTTTTGTTTTGCACGCTTCAGACTACTGCACTTATATACCTCCAAAGCTGTCCATAGCTATCCTTATCCCTTGGTGGCACAGGAATCAGTCGATAGTCCCGATGAGAAACCGTATTCTCGGAAAATGCTTCTATTCATGGGCTGTTAGCAAGACTTTGTTTGCACTAGCACCATGTGACGCAGTCACCGTGGTTATGTTACAGAAGGGGTTGGAATAATACACCGCGCATCCACGTGAACGTGCTCACTCAACAAAGCCACTCGTATAAATTAATTTTAACAAAAATCAGCAACCATGTATTTTTCCACTAGTCTGGTCTTTTTGTTTTCTGCTAGCATGAGCCAAATTTATTTGCAAAACTGGACTGTAGAGACTTTTTCTCCCAAGGATTTTGCACTGTGCTTAATCACAGCTATGAAGTCCATCTAGTTTATTTTTTTTCTGCTTCACTGCACTGGACTTAAAATGACTGGAAAGCATTCACCTGTAGTAGCCATCTGCCAAACAGTAATATCAGCAGCGTTTTAAACAGTAAGCACGTTTTCCTACATCTGTACCTTTGTCAGATAACATTGCTGGTACAGTAGTGTCTTACAGACCAAAAATCATCTGGTGTCAGCTGAGAAAGAAAGTACACCTTTGACTAAGGATAGCTGATACACTCCAGCTATTGCCAATGCTGAGGGTTATGTCAGACTAAAGTAAGGATGAACTAGTGTAACTCTTGAATTTGTCTGTTTAAATACTATTTTACAATGGCTAAATTTTACAATTTTCATGTTCTTGCACATCAAACAAGCAAGGTATTTGGATAGGAAGAATAGATGCGTAAAGACAAGGTAAATGTCTGACAAAGAAAATCCCACCAGCCCCAAAACAAGAACACCCACACGCACCCCAAACCACGGGGCATGTTAGTGTAAAGTATCAGTAGCAAGTCTTCCTTCCCAAACAAGCTGAGGACCATGCCACAGCCTTACAGTCCAAACTGAATCACCACTTCACTTGCCTTCACAGCAACCAGAGAAGAAAAGATCCACTGAGACTGCTTCCAGCCAAACTGTTACCTGGCACAGCAACAGGAGACTTTGCTCCCCAAAAGTCATTTCCATCCTAATTCCTTCTAAACTAGAGTTAGCATACATGTTACAGCACCATGCCATATGTCTAGGAAAAAGTGATTTCAGAAAAGATGAAGAGAGTATTTTTCTAGAAGAGAGTATTTTAAAGTGGGATACCAACTGTTGAATTTTTCACTGTTTTTCATCTCGGTTCCAGAGTAGTTCTCTCAGGGAGTACCACTGCTGTATAATACCAAGAAGATATTACAGGGAAAGTGAAATAAAAGATGAGCTCCTATCAGAATCTTCATATCTTTCAAAAACCCATGTTTGCTTTAAATACCCTTTTCAACTTTTCAAAAGCCACGTTAAAGGCATTTCTCGCTTCTCTTTTCCACTTTAAGGAACTACCTTGCCAGCTGCCATGTGCTTAAGGGAGTTTATACTGGAGGTAACAGGTATTTCTGAATCTTAAATCCTTCTGGGAGACAAGGACATCCTTAAGACAGCTTCTGGGAGAGGCATCCTGAGAGCAGTGGAAATTATACATCATAGCAAGAGCACAACAACAAGGGAGTGAACTCTAGGAGCAGGGCAGAGACAGGCAAGACTGAAGCAAAATTACATCTCTCCTACTATTATCAATTGATAATGGGTTCATCTCTTGACGTCAGAAACAGATTTACATGAGTGCCATGAGCCATGGAAACTGAGAAGTTTTAAGCAGTTATTAGACACTATGCAATCCTAATCCTTATTTTGTTCCTACTTGAAGGCTTTAGAGAGGGCAAACTTCAAATGTGGACATAGCTTTTGCTTCTGTGCTCTTACTGGGGCATAAGGCCATCCATACTCTGCTGCCAGTGTATCTACCTGCTTGTTTCATCATTTTTATGTCTCTCTTATCTCCCTCTATGTTTTCTTTGCTGTGCTTTCCCCATTCCACTTGTAATCAAGTCCTTCGTGAGTGTCTCTGAGGTATTCACACAGCATCTAACAAAAAACAGTAATGAGAAAGGGTGCATTTGTCTTCATGTATGTTCAAGTCTATTCCCTCTGTTTCCCTTATTTGTAATGAATATACAGTTGGGAATATTACATTTGGGAAGAGAGAAATAACAAGAAAAAATACTTACATCCCAGTAATATTCTAAAAGTGATGATGACCAGAAAGCATTATCTGTGGTGAAAAACTAGAACAACCCCTAATGACCCAAACTGCAGCTCTCAAATGACAAAACTGAGGCTAAAACAGAGGCTTGCCTCTGTGGGCTTGGAGCATCCCTAGGCAGGAATGGGAACATCACCTGTAGTAAGGGCCCCCATGTGAAATGCAGCTGCTGTCTGGAGCTGAGCAGCTCTGCTGAAGCAGCAGTGGCCCATTTTCCTAGAAAATACGTGTCTCAAGCTGTGGAGATGTTAGTTTCATTTTTGGCCTGTTTTGCCTTCAAACAAGTTCTAGCTAGAATAAGACAGTAATGGGGAAAACTATATATATGGAATTATTTTTACTACACGGATTTTTGATAAACCGACACTGCCTTCATCAACCATATTCCATCTTCTTCTCACTGCTCCCAGATGTTCAGTGGCACATATATGATTCCTCAGATCAGCCAAGCACTCTCTATCCCCAAGCCTCTTGGGAATTACCTTGCATTTGAGCCCTTGAATTCTCCAGGGCTGCTGACACAACATCATTATCCCCACTGCTGGCTTTGTTGATACTAGCCAGGGATGAGACTTCCAACTCATGATCACTTTCGAGTCGCTACACACTCAAGTTATCTTCCAACAACAGAAGGAAACCCACTAGTGAGGACTTACCTTAACCCTGCTGATCATCCAGTTTAGGGTCAAGCATGTGGTCAAGGGTTAGATTTCTTTTTTTCCTGGATATGGGGAAAATGCATTAAGTAAAGGGCTGTTAGACCTATGGTCCAACAGTATTTATACTAGGTCAAATTTAGTATTTATGAATACTCACAAAGTTCAGAAAATTCCAGAATCAAGTTTACAGTCGAATTCCAGCCAGAAGGTATTATAGTACTTCCTTTTTAGTCAAATGCTATTGTTAACATTATTTTATTCAGTGTAAAGGATTGTCACTAGGAGAGAGGATTGCATAATGAACAAGCCAGGAAACTACAGAATAAGAGCCAGCTGTAAGATTTTCCCTTAAGAAAATTGAATACCATTTTGGATAATTGCACTTTTTTTCCTATCTGTCAGAAGTCTTTTTGTGATACTGAATAACTCACTTAAACCAGAACCTGCCCGTTAACATTACGTTCGTTATAACAAAGTGTTATCTCATCTGGAATCAGACCTACTACTACATTCTCTTCTCTTCTTCAGGAAAATAGGCCAACCACTTTGGACTTTTGAATTATGTATTCCTTAGGCATCTGCTTTAACATAAAGGCAAACATTCAACACACAGCTAAAATCACCGAACCTTCCTTCCAGCTCTGCATTTAGTCTGAAGTTTTTCTTTCTATTCATTGGTACAGGTAACTCCGTTCAACACTTTCCTTTACTAGCAAGTTCACCATGTCAGACCATATCCCATGGGAAGCTGAGTTTTCTGCAGACAGCAATCCTGCCCTACATTACTATTCCGAGTTTTGTTGCTTGACTCTGCCACCATCTCCATCTCCCTTCCCTGGTTCATAATCTGGGAAAAAGTCTGATTTGCACAGCTGGGGCTAAGTCCAAGTTCTTTCGAATGAGGAGCTGAGGGATCCTGCAGGTTTATTTTCCCTCTTTTCCATTTCTAGGCTTTTGGTATGAGGACACTTTTGGACAAGTATGTGTGGTTGCTATTCTCCAAAGTGAAACTGATTGAAACACAGGTAAAATGGCTGATATTGTGATAACCTGCCATGTTAAATGTAATGGACTCTTCTAGCAGTTCTTTACTATAATTTCTCTTGCCAGTCTCTTATCTGAAAGATATCAATAATAACAGCAAAATAATGCAACACTTCATGTTGACATAACAAAAGGAATTATTTCTTAAAATAGCTTCGTGCCACATCATACAACCATCTGTGAGGGAAAAAGAAATGTTTTCAGAGTACTTAGGTGGTGTGTATTATGCACAGCAGTAGTATCTTTAATGGAAAAGGTAGAAACAGTAAGCAAATGCCAGTAGCAATTTGAATACAATGATACTGTTATATCTATTACCATTCACACCAATATAATAAAAGAAAGGAGAGCACCATTTCATGTGAGCAGTTACCTTGCTAAGGATATTAGGAAAGCACAAATGTACTGTATAGTACTTTGATTTATATGATATTAAAGTTTTTAAATGAGCAGCATCCCCCTAACGAGGTAGATTTGAAGCCATTATGATCCATTAAAACAGTAGTAAGTGTCTGATAGTAGAGTCCCTGATATCTTTCTATTAAGATTTCTTGATTTGGTCTGTATCTGGTTTTGTGTTGTTTTTTTTGAACTTCATTAAGCATGAATGCCCCTACCACACCGGTGTCCTAGTTGTCAGATTAGTGCTGGTGTTAATAAAGGTACATTTTGACAATGCTGGTTTAAAAGGCAAATCTGAGGGTTAGGGAACTTCAACCTTCATTTCAGAGAGTCCTTTTCTGGGTTGCTTCTACCCTTCTAGTTATCCTGCTTCACTGTTTCTGACAAGTAAAGCCTTGTTCACCACGACCTTTCTTTCTAGGCACAACAAACAGGACTCAATTTCATTTGGAACTTATCATTACTGTTCCTTTACCAGCCAAATGGGATGCTGTTGAGTGACATGGTGGACTCCACAACTACTACTGGGAGGTAAACACGCTATGAATTTTCAAAGCAGGAGAATATTCTCTTTTTGAATAGATTTTGCAGCACTTGGTAAAAATAATAACAATAAAATGCATTAGAGAGACACATTTAAATAATTTTAGGGCATGCTACTCTATAAGCAAAGTATTCTTTGTAAGAATGTTCCATTCTGTGCATACAACAGGTTGTGGGACCAGTGCAGAGTCACAGCACTGAGTTAAAATGCTGGAAATAATTATCATTTCCAAGTAGGTAATATACTCACCTGTAGAAACAAATATTTATTTGTAAATGTGGTTTGTTGGTGTGGCAGCTATAAAACAGGCTTTAGGAGTTTGCCTAATGCTAATTTTCAATACAATACGCTAATTACAATAAAAGTACATTTACATAGCAGTAAGGAACAAACCTGTAGCAGCAAGGAAGTGTGCAGTTAGCTTGAAAGTGTTCTGTTGAGGTGGCACAGTATTTAAGTGAAATATATGATGCATTTCTATTTTAACTGCATGTGTCCTTGGATTTCTGAGTCCATGTCAACACCTTTAATTGCATTTTAAAGCAAATTTGGGGACGTGAATTTCCTTTGTCTCTTTTCCATCCCAAACTAAAACATAATGCAAAACTTCAGCATCATTAAAAGAGAGAAGAAAGAAAGGGAGCTTCTAGGGCCCTCAGCAGCTGGAATAATCTCCCACGGGGAGAGGTGGAAACTTTATTCCATGAGTCATTTAATACCGAATAAACAAAGCACTGGAGAATAAATTGTAAGGCATGATTTTATTTTTTTTTTTTAATTGTTCATTGACAGAGGGAGGGCTATTTAACTTAATGGAGCTTTTCCTTTTTAAAAATTCTTTAGTAATGGAAAGTGTGGACAATGTTACAGATACAGTTTATTTCTCATTGTCACTTTGGCCCTTACTGTCCTTGTAATAAAGGCACGAGTAACTTTAACCCCTGCACACTATGAAGTATGCAAGATCAGGTCCTCAAGGGCTCCTGAAATTCAGGATCCTCTTAGGCAGTGGCCCTCCCTTGATGTAGTTACATAGTGGCTTAATTACAGTTCCATGGAAGGTTTTGCACACCCAACTATCACAGCTCCTGCTATTAAATGCTTTGCTTTAGTGACAAAGCTCTGAGGAAGGCAGCTGAGTAAGCTGTGTATGCTGGCATGGCATGCTCTTGGTCTCCAGTGGAACCCAGTGGAATCCAGGACTGATAGAAGGCAACAAATAACCCCCTTGCATCGCACAGAGCCTGTCTGTAATCATATATAATTATGGAATCACTACCAGTCAGAGCTCTTATAGTCTTGCCTGTAATCAAGAACAACATTATTGCAACATTTATTACTCTCAAAAGTGCCCTGAGATTTATGGGTCCTTGGAAAGAAAAGCATTATTTGGCAAATCTATCTATAAGCACTATTTGGCCATAAAGAGAGTTCTTTCTCTGAGAGATCAGAGCAGTTCCAGTGAAGAACATCTACTGGATAATTTCTTCAGATTCTTTTTAGTCCTAAATGACAAAAAGCACACATGTTACTTGAAGAAGTTTAAACTTCTACATGCCAGCCAAGTAGATGTAGGCAGGCATTATTTCCCTGATGCTTGAGATACAATGTAACCACTGGTGGTAGAGATAGAACATTCCAAAAAACAGTGGGAATCAGTGTCATCATGCAGAAACCAAACTCTGGGATGTAATTGCTCAGTTATTATACACCATGATGAAAGGTCTCAAGGGGAAGACCTTCCCTTATAGTACTGAGTTATGGCTTTGGCTCTACCAATGAACAAGAATGTTAAACAGAAAATGTATCTGGGAAAATGATGATATGTGACATAACTCATAAGGAGTCTAGAAGAAGGGATTAATAAGTGCAGTTGATCATGCAAGGGTAGAAGAAGCAGTATATCTTAATTTCAGAAAGAAAAGCAGAAAAAAAAAATTTTTTTGGTGACTTTTTAGCCCACGAGGAGACAGAAGAAAGCTGTATGTTCAGAAGTGGATGTGGGTGGGAAAGCAATGGGTGAAGAAAAAGCTTGTTACTTTGAAAATGTTACCTCAAAAGGTTTGGAAACCATTAATAAAACCACCTCAAAGCTCCCCAAGGAAACTGTTTTCTTCTCCAAGTTACGTAGGTGATCTGTAGAGTTGATCTGGAGGGCACAGGAGCTGATGCAGACAACTCCCCATACCAAGCCTCTGAGGTTAGGAGAGTCAGCTCCTCTGTTTGTGTGTGTGGTGACAGTTCTGCCAAATACTTTTCAGATACAGCAGCTTTATCTGTGAGAAGGATCTGGGCTGCCCTGCAAAGATAATCCTCCCAGTGGTGTGTCAGCCTCAAAGAAGGGTGTGATTATCATTCCAAAGGAGTGTAATGTGAACCTGTGCCTCCCATTCAGCCAAGTGATGGCTAGATCAAGGAGGCTTCCGCTCTTTACTCACTCTTTCTTTTGTTTCTTCTCTTTCTTTCCCTTTTTTTTTTTCTTCCAGCAAACAACTTATCTTCATATTAACTTCTTTTATTATGTACATTTAAGACATCTAGAGAGTGAGCCGATGTCCTAAGGCACAGTGGTCCTTAGAAATGGATCTCCTACTGGACCATCAGCAGAGTACTAGGTGGATGAGTTTCTCATCTTGGGATGCTTGGAAATTTGCTGGCTCTGATTAGCATTTTACAAAGATAGGGTTTCTCTGCAAACAGTCTGGTGGAGTCTTTCACAGTACTTTCAGCTCTCCTAAGCCTGCAGTTTCAAGATTTTGCTAGCAGCTCTGGCCTGGGACACACAAAGCTCCAGGCAAGATGTAAGGGTGACTCACCTGTTTGATTGAACAGGTGTTAGAGATGGATGTTGTCTTTTCTGTCACTTCAAGACATAAGGTCTTCATATAGTGAAATCAGGTGCCTGATCTCCCAGGTCTCCTGAACTCATGCATGCTTGTTGTTGGTTGGTTTGTTTGTTTGTTTGTTTTCCACAGGAAGGACAAGCAAATCAAACAGCAGATGGGAGAATGGCCATCTTCTAACCATATTGAATGATGCTTATTCATGGGTCATAATTCAAAAACAAATTGTGTTTGTCTGAGTTCTTGTTCTGGTTTGCAGCAATGATTGAATTCAGCCTGGAATTTAATACACAAAAAAATACACAAAAGTAAGGCTGACAAAACTCAAGATTAAACAAATAACTAATGCATGACAACAGCAAGTGAGTTTGATCTTTAAAACCAGAAAATTTTCTGTACCAAACTGCCTTTCCTCACTGCAGTCTGCATAAAGGAAGGAGCAGAGGCAGCTGTAACCACCTCAGCTTCAGAGATGGAGCTCCCTGTAGTCTGTAAGAAAACACCTGGCAGGCCTTAACGAACATTATTTTCTAGAATGTTCCCAGAGCTCTGCTGGCAGGGAAATATACCTGCCTTGTAAGGGAGAACATAAAGAGGCAGTTCTCCAACAGCACATGGTTTGACTTATAAAAGCTTTCCTTACGGGCAGAATTAATTATATATCATAAAGATCTGTTATATATTCTGTTTATACAATTATAAAGCATTATGGTTAATTAGTTGTGGTACAGACTCCCAAAGCAGAATCTGGTTAGAGAATAAACAAAACGCTCAGTCAGCTGTGACGGTGGTTAACAACTCACACTTTCATATCACCTTTCACACTTAACTCTCTTGAGGTGATTTATAAGTTATGCAACCCAGTGGGCTTGAGCTTTGTGTATTTGGCAATTTTTTGGTTTATATAAAATTAGAATATGCTGATCAGAAATGGTCTGAGATTCACACACCTTTAAGAAATTAAATTCACAATATTTGCTAACCAACTCTGTTTCAACTGTATCCTTACCTATTAGTTTCTTGTGATCCTATTACGTCTGGCATTGAATATACACAGAAAATAAATACTTCTTCATCCCCTTATTCTGTCCTGATATGGACAGTTCTGGCAGCAATGCGAATCCCTATCTACATCACTATCCTAAAAATAGGGGTGAAATCTTGATTGTGAAAACATATTGATAGAAGTGTTCATTTGAAAACACACAAAGATTTGTTGTCAAGCTACATTTTTACAGTATTTCAATGCTATGAGGTAAGTTGAAAATACTAATGTATCAAACCATCTGACATATTCAAACTTAATTACTTTTTCACCATCAAGTAATTTAGCACTGAGTCTTACTGCTGTGCATGTGCTACTACAGGTGTCTGGGCAGAGTTCTTTTTGAATCTCATCAGTGTCATGTGAGTAGATCTAAAAAAAATTAAGTTAGTATTATTTGTCATTTCATGGGATATTTTACTGGTTACTGTGCATGCCCAAAAAGCACTTTTTAAAGCAAAAAAACCCCCTTGCAATATTTATAAGAGAAACTGAAGAAAAAACCCCACAAGATGGGAGCAAGAGAGGAAGAGTATGTATTTAGTATAGTCTGGATATTTAGGCTGTAAAATGTAACACACACTATTTTTTAAAATCTAAAAATAAATTTAAACAAGCACTCCCCACTGAAAATACCACAGCTTGGTATCAATTCTGTTTCCTGAATGCATCATGAAAGTAGCGGTATTTGAGATAACTTTGAAGGAAGGCTTCATAGTGTTTTTTAAAGTCTACTTGGGGCATAGTTTTCTAGAAGAAAGCCTGAAATACATATATGAAAGGACTTCTGAGAGACAAAGATGTAAGGGCAACTGAAAATGGCATTGTCAGCCTGGAACAACAAACTGCACAGTAAGATACGAGATAAGATTACAGATGAGCGCCCAATGGACACTCCTCACTTCTATTCAAAAAGGCACTGAAGGGAAATGAGTGCCAGGAAAGGATACTGAGAGAGGCTGATAAAATCAGGGAGAAAATTCAGGAAGGTTATCTTTACTTCAGTGTTTTAGGCTCAAGGGGAAATCAGGTGTGGGTAATGAAAAGTGGAGAAGTTGCATTCTAGATATGACAGTTGCATTGCCAAAATTGGAAGAAATCACCTAGAAAAACCCACAAATAGGATACTAAGAGGTAAAAAGAGGGCCTGGTGAGGTATCTGTTGAAATTCAGGATGAACATCTCCCACAGCTGGAAGAAAGGTTAAGGAATTGGCAATAATTTGAAAAAGAAAACAAGAAAAAAAAAAAAACCACCTTGGTATCTTTTCAATGGTGAGTCAAGAGAGGACAATATTTCTGAGTTCCAGTATGAGCAATGACATCAAAGGCTGTGGAGGTGGAAGGAGTCCTGAGATTTGGTCACATCACTAATAATGACCTCAGAAGAGCTGAGTGGGGTGTACAGAGCTGAAATTAAAGACAACTTGGGAAAAGGTGAAATTGTCAGAAAGCCATCTGGGGTCATAGTTTCAGGCAATGCATTATTTTATTTTAAAACTTACAGACAGGAGGAAAATTCAGCAGAAATATGAGAGGAAAATTAGGTCAAATGTAGGATTTAGTAAAATATAGAGACAGATATCATTCTATGTATACTGGGATATTTGTGAAGAGTTACAACAAACAAGGGAAGAAACCCTACAAATAGAAAATTACAGGATTACTGGTAAAGAAGGAGGGGTAAAATGAAAATCTGATAACAATTGCCAGGAAAAGGGGTTGGGAATGAGAGAAGAAAGTGGGAGAATGAATGAAAGGAGAAAGAACGTGGTTTTGTTAATTAGATCTTCTCTTGAAAAAGAAAGAACTGATAACATGGATAAGAAGAGGCAGAGGTGTGTGAAGCCGATTTCAGGATAGCATTATTTAAATTAAATGTTTGTATTTATAAATTAAACATACTTTCAGGTTTTAAACATGGAGAAGATATTGCATCATTTGAATCAATGTGACATATATGTAAAAATTTTAAAACTGTTTCCAGTCTCATGTCCGAAGTGTAAATAAGACTCAGATCCTTGTACAGTGACAAAAATTTCAAATATTGTCTTGAATTTGTGTAGGAAATGATTATTTTTCAAGCAACTTTCAGAGAGCTAGTTTTTGTCTTCTGCCACTCAGGAAATGTGTGTCTGTGTAGATGAAGACAAGATGACATTTTCAAAATTGTTGCTCCCTGTCAATAGTAATAATTGAGTTTAGGCAAAGAGATTTTGAAAATAATATCAGAAGTCCTATTCCTGTGCCTTATGCAAGTGGAAGTCCACTTTTGCTGTTAGTGTTTTGCCAGCTCCCAGACATTTATTTCCCTGTTCCCTCAATAGTCCTGTGGATAAACAGCCCATAACTGCTGTGTAAATGTCATTATCTGCTTATCATTCTTACATTACTATAAATTAAGCTTCTTGCTGCCTAATTTTAGCAGTGACATGATCAAACACATGGAGTAGGGAGGATTTAGAAGCTCACCTTATCCATCCAATAGTCTGAAAATCTGGAACATATCATCCAGTGGAAGTTTAAGTTCCCAGATAAATCAGCTTTCCTTCTTTCAAGCAGCAGGCTTTCCAAGGAAGAATTCTTATTAACAAATTCCCCTCAAACAGTTCATTACATTTCAATTTCTTTATTTTGTTGCTATTTGCCATATATACAAGCTAGCTATGCTACACAACACTAAAAATGTCCCACTTTATTATATGCAAACAAAGAATTTTAATTGGCATCAGTCTCATAGAAACACTCAAGAACTTAAACAGCTGTACAGGAGGGACTTTGCCACTATGTAAAAGTAACCATAAAGTTTATGAGAGCAAAGATGCCAAGGGCTGAGCTTTTGCAATAGTAATGTGTTTAGAAAGAGTAATACATACATGGGTGGGATCACTTTGGTCCTTTGATGCAGGAATGGACATTTGATGCATGGAATGGACATTGCTGTGACATCTGAGCACCACATTAATACACACCTCTCACTTTTAAATGTTTACATTAGGCAGGTAGGCTTTCAGTATTTGTGTATGGGCTTTGAGTGTGCCAGTAGTCCAACACCATCTCTCTGAGGATGGCTTAGTGTTTGGAAAATCCCTGCTTTGCCCAGAGCTAGCACAGCCCTTGGCAGCCCAGCTCTATCCCCGAGCTTGCGTGGGCTCCTGGAGCCTCTGGCACGCAGCTTGGCAGCCACAGAAGTAAAAATAACTTTGCTTCCCTCCCACCACCTTTCCACCCCAGTGCAGAGGGAAGGAAAGGATATTTAGTGCTGAAACTACAGAGAGTTCAGGTAATAATAGCATTTTAGGAATAAATTATGAAGATATGCATATTTCAGGCAGTTCCAACCTGCCCCTAAATTACAGCCTGTAGTGCATCACTCCCCTACACACTTGGTAGAAAAGTACTGGGCTGAGCCTACATATAAACTAAAATTTAACATGTTCAAAAGCAGCATAAATTAAAAGTACAGAAAAAGCTGTTATAAGACATTTAGTTTTATCTTGAAACCACCATTTTCTTTCAAGATGTGTAGCATACTCACAAGCACGCAGCAGCAGCTCCAAAAAACATCATCCTCCAACATTCCAGTGTTTATGGGTGTGCCTTAATTAAAAGTATTCTGCCAAACAAGGAAACCTGACTCTTTAGGAGAAAAATATTGATTATATAAAGACACTATTACAAATTCATACAGATTCAGGAGAGAAAAGGATTTTCTTATTGTATTTACATGACAGGCTTTTAAGAAAAACAAAGAAGTTAGTTGATGTGCCAAATTCTGTTATATATCAGTATATATATCTTTGGAAAGAGAAACCTTGATTTCAATCTACTGCTGTCCTATAAATAAAAATAATGGTACTTCAAAAGTCTGGTGTAGTCCGTGTCTGATATGAGAAAGAAACATCTACAAGAAATTAATTGGATAATGAGAGTCAGAATTAGAGTTAATTTTTGTACCCACATATCTTATTTTCTTCCTGAGTTACTGAGTGTGTGACATACATAGAGAAAATGTGTAGGTATTCACACCAATGAGACATGTCAATGGACTTTCTATGAGATGCCTTTTCATGTTTTCCCCAATCAATCCTAAATGGTTCAAACTATACATGATTTCTTAGAAGATGTCTATTTCTAGTGGCACTGGTATGTTTACTCTGGCAAGACAAGGAAGCCCCAAGGAAGTCCCACAAGGGCAATTCTGTCCTTTTGAAGTGTTTATTTTTGAGTACACTTACTGCTGATAGTACATACTCTATAGTTGTCCCTCTGCCTTTTTTTTTTTTTTTTCTGAATAGGTATTTCCTTTCTCTCAGACAGTATATTGAGATTATTTTGCACTTTTTGTGCAAGAAAAATACTGCTCTACACACAGTGAGCTAGCATGGATTATCAGTGGGAACACAGTGTTTGCTGTATCTTAAAGTCATCTCTCTTTTCATTGGTCTTTTTACAATCACACCTAGATGATCAGAGAGAGCTTTGTCATGGTCCCTTCCTTGCCTGGGAAAAAATCCTTCAAAGGTCCAAGGTCCACCCACCTGGCCTCACTCCTATACTACCTGTCCTGGAACAATGTTTCAGTCTTGAAATAAAACACTGCATGCAATTATTTGCTTAAAACGTAGATGACATATGTGGGTTGACACACGTGGATCCACAGCTGCAAGACAAGGTTAGACCTCACTGCACAGAAACTGTCGAGGCTGATTTCAGAGGGGTGTTGCAAGGCAAAAGTTTGCTTTTCAATGTAAGAAAATTAGAATAAAATTCATCTTTGCAATGGGGCATACTCCATAAATACTTGTTAATATTGAGATGGCCTTTTTCTAATGGTTTTCTTGATGAAGCTTTGTCTCCTTTTCACAACTCTCAAACAAGTCAGATAGATCATAAATACAGAATCTACACATTGTAAGTGAAAAGATTATTTATGATACTACCTGAATAACACAGTGGAACTGCAGGATTAACCTGCTCCATGGATTTTGGGAAATAAACCACTGATGTGAAGTTCAAGCACAGCAGAGCCCTTTGCAGAGCGTGTAAGCTCTGCGGTCCAGCTCATGGCTCCACCATTGCCCAGCATTCCTGGAGGAAGCACAGGGAGCAAGTGCCTGGGCTTCTCTCTCCCTGCTGGAGGACAGGGTTCCACTTCACCAGCCAAAGAATGGTCTGGGCTGGCAGGTAAGGACACACCACAGTAGAAAGGGCCATTTCTGGAAAGAGTAGGGAGTCAGAAAGTATTCCTCCAATCAGCACAGCTCACCCAGCTGATTCCATTCCTTTTGCAAAGGAAATGAATCTAAAAATTCTTTCTTACTTCTCTGGCAGCAGCTTTTACCCTGATAAGAGCAGCTGCATGTCATCTTTTATCAAGAGAGTGGTTGCTAGCCAGAAGACCTGTGTTGCTTCTTTCTGGTTTTAACTTTTAATTTTCACCTGCAGTGGAGAGATAAAATGAATTCCAGTTTAGCTTGACAATCCTGCCTGCACAGGTGTGCTGTAAGAAAACCACTGTGGTGTTCAGCTGGGTAAATGTTTTAGATGACTACAGTAATTATCAAAAGTACTGGGTTTAGTTTCCCCCCACTTTAATCTGCATCAGATTTGCCAAATAGTTTCAGCTGGCTTTTTTACCTAGATAAATAAAGCTGGAGGAGGAAACGAAAGGATTTGTGTCTCCTTTGATGCAATACTTGGCACTTGAATAATGCAGAACTTAGGAGATGCATGGCCAAGACCTTCTTCTTCATGAGGTTATTTGAATTGAACTTTTTAATTTCCTATCTAAATTAGTCCTTTAATTACCATGTCATATTCCTTCCTGGGATGAGGTCCCCAATCCCTGCTCCTGATGCTGGTGTATTTTGTGCATGTGAGTAAATATCAGGGTGGAGCAGCACCTCTAAGGGCAGGGCACAGGAAAGGGGAGGAGGAGCTCAAAGTCATCACCCTGAAAGTGTCCAGCTGCACACTCCTCTGCCTTCCTCAGACTGGGAAGGGAGGCAAGAGCCAGTGACTTTCCTTCTCTGCCCTCATTCTTTCCATCCCTTTGATCCTTTGGTTGTGGGAAAAAAGAATATGAGGACCAGAAGTAAGGAGTTTTTGTCTTAGGGGATGGGCTCTGACTGACCTAATATTTATTATGCATTTTATACAGAAGGAGGATTAGTTATATTAGAGGAAGAGTTATAGCAGGAGAGACTGAGGGAGATTCAGCTCCAAATATCCTGGTCCTTGAGGCTGAAGGATCCCTCCAAATTTAAGCCAGTTTCTCACATCTCAGTGAGTAAGGCAGCATAACCATGCAGGTGTTCAGCAGGGGTACCTCCAACTCCAAATTTCTGTGAACTGAGTGCTTTCATTCCTCTTGTTCTAGTTACTTCTGACTAAAACAAGTGATTTCCTGTCAAAAGTAACAACTTATCTGGATTGGGACTTCTGCAGTTTTTCTGTTCCTCATGAAAAAAAAAGAAAAAATATTTTGGGTCAGTCTAAACAAAATGCCCCCTAATTAACAGCAATTAATTTGCACTCTAGAGTTAGTACAGAAAAAAACCCCAGGATACTAAAGTATACCCAGATGATTTCTCTCTGTGTTAGCACCAGCTGTGTCAGTCAAGTTATGCCATCTAACATCCGTGTAACCTACAATTTCTAAATTCCCATCCAGCTACACCTATGCCACTCCTTTGTTTCTAGTAGCATTAGATGGGATTAAGTGAAGAAGGAATTAAGCCTCCAGAGTTAATTAAAGCGTTGTTGATGATGACCAGGAAGGCATACTTTGCAGCTGTAGGTGGAGAGATGTAAGTGCTTAACATGGGGCAGTTGTGCCCTGGCTTTAAAGCTCTTGATCTATCAAAGAAAAATGCCTCTGGTTTCTTGTGGCAGTGTGAGCTAAACACAGAGTGAAGTGTAGCTGCTTCAGCTTCTCCCAGAGGCTCCCATCCTCTCTTTCCTCTGGAGGCTCCATCTTCTCAGTCTGGTGCTGTTACATCTTTAATAAGATCAATAATCTTTCTCGACTTCAGCAGCTTCATGAATTCTGATTAAGCTCCAGGACAGCAACTGTGTATTAAGAAAAATAGGCAAGAAGAAGACTTTAGTGTCTCAGTCCATGAAGCATGATAGTTTCTTCTTTAGGCAAACTGATATTGATTTGATTTTGGGTTTTCTCTGTAAATGAAGTGCTAGCACACAGTACGCTCACTGTTCAACTCCTCTTCCCTGCAGACCAATTCTTTCTCTGGAAGTCTTACGTTAATTGTTCCATGACTACTAATGTGTTTAATTAAGGCTCACGTGGTTATGTCTTTGGTGAGAAAATTAGACATGATTACAAGAATTAATATAGTAAGAAATCACAAAGGTGCAATTGGGAACAAAAAATGGGAATGGTCTCTAGCACTGCCTTTCAACAAAGCACCGGTGTGTGAGATTCTGCACGTCATTAAAATTCAATTAAGTATTTGGGGGAAAAAAAGCCTGGCACTGACAGGATACATCATCTGACCACAGGAAGCTGTGCTGACAAAAATTCATAAAGTGGAAATTGGAAACCCATACTCTGAAGCTTTCCTGGATTAACAGTTTAATGTCCAACTATGTAATATATAATTTATGAGGATTCTCTAATGTGATCTAGCCTTGCATATTTTGCAATTTATTATTCTTATTTAGGAAGGAGTGGAGACAAAACTAGTCTTTCTGATTTCTGGAGCCATTTTTAATAATTTTTGATATATACATCTTGTGGTAATTTTCCAAAGACCTGACTTTGCAAACCCCAGTTTTCAGTTCTCACTAGTGGGTTCATTTCAGTTTGATTCTTGGCCACTGTTTTCCTTTGGAAGACGGAAATTTTCAGGGAATAGACATCTGGGCCAGGGAATGATGCAATTATACAGAAACAGATAGAAGTGTATTGTTGCTTCACTGTTTTTTTATGGAAGTGTCATTCTAGAATGACTCCTGTTGTCAACTTTTGAGACTTCCTGTAGCCAGAAACAGCCACAAATCCTCTTTCCATATGCTGAATTACTTGTTTTCTATAGTCTTTTATACACTTTGTGTTCCAAAAGTGGATCTTTTTATTGCTTATAGGTCCTTCTGTGGCTACAGTAGTACTTAAGCATCTTGGTTTAACAACTTTATGGCTCTTGTGTATTTAAATGCTTTCATTTCTGCTACTTTTTCTGAAGTACATTATGTGGAAGAACATTCTTTGTAAATCCCATTTTTGTTTTTTAATATCTACTCCTAGTTGTAAGTATCCACTCCACTAGGAGCCTTGAGAGATACGACACATGCCAAAAATACCATATTTGGGAGTAAACTTACAGTGGAAAAAGAATAAAAAAATCATTAACATGCTTTATTTGGGAAGGAATCTTAAAAGTGCCTTTTAATAAAAAAACAGAGAGGAGAGTGGCCAGAGAGTATTAAAATATTGACTAGGCTAACAGGCAGTGTCTTGCTGTTTAAAAAAATATGCAGGAATGCACGGAGAAGGAGCAGTTGGTGAGCCCATGTAAAAGGTGACCATGTCCTTCAGAGCAGTTACCTCTGCAGCTAGATTGGAAAGCAGATATCCCCAGCCTTGGGGAATAGCTTGTGGCAGGATAAATATTCCACAAAGATGAGGCTAGGGGAAATTGAATTCAGAAATAGGGAAACTAAAAGTAAATGGAAAAGAACCTGATAAGGAAAAGTCAAAGAAGAATCAGTGTGTGGAGACTAATAGAGGTTTTTTCTTCCAAGTTATTTCAATGAAGAGGCAAAAACTTCCTCCACCAATTTCTATTTGCATTTTAAAGTAGTTACTCAAGGTATCTAGAAGAGGACTAAGCTGCTTCTGGTGGGTTCAAAGGTGACACAGAAGGGTATTAAAAACAAGTTTGTTAAAAAAGCAAACTTCACCAAAGGTTGCTTTGAAGTTTCCCACGCTGTTGCTCCAAGAACTGTCTGAGATTACTGTCACTGAAAAATAGAGGCAGTGGTGTGGGAAAGCTCAATTTTAGGGTACTTATGTGTAGATATTTTTATGCTTTATATTTTTAATAATAATAAGAAGAAGAACAATAACACTTCAGTTGGTTGTCTGGGTCTTTCATACAGCAAGAAGAAAAAAAATGTTTAAAAACTTGACGGTAAAAGGCTGAGTGCTTACCACTAATTTAAAGTGATAATATAAGAGAGTGACTCTCAACCTGGTGGTATTCTCACACATTCCAGTATGACAACAAGTGGAAAGTTCCAGAAAGGTCTATAACAACACCATGGACAAAGATCAGGATCTAAATCTGACCAGCACACCATTAATTTCAGTGCACTCTCACTTGCAACAACCTGGTTTATGGTGTTTAAGTACAGCGTTGCTTTTTTCTCACTAACTCCTCATGTAAAAACATAACAAAATACCTTTGGCACTTATGCCAATGTGTAAAATAAAGGAAATTACCCTCTTTGTCTTTTGTAATGATTCCCACATTTCCAGCCTTCTCTGGATCATGCTGCTTTACACATGCAACTGGAGGATTCCAGTAACCATGGAAATTAGGGATCAATAATATAATACTATTTGTTTATAAATTATCCATAGCCCAAATATCTTTTGTAAAAGAGAAATAGGCAAGTGAGATCCAGGCAGCATGCTCAGTTTATTGTTATTTTCTAAAATCAAATGTGATTACACTTTCTGTGGGTGACTACCTTCACATTAATAATGTTATTTTCAAATTGTATGGATTAGTATGGAGTCATTCCCTATGGATTAGGGAAAGTGACTGTTTACAGGAGAAATATAAAGACCCTCAGTACAGAAAGCATATAAATACAGGAGTCATATAAAGCTGCACATATCAGTATAGGAGTCCAAAAAGTTACATCTGAAGGCTGTGTAGTGAAAATTGCTTCTTCTTTGGACCAAAACGCTTAGTAGGTACTACCAGGTTGTGTTACATCTCATGGTGTTATTAGGGAAAAAGTTATAAAAGCATGTGTATCATACACAAAACACAATTCACATTCCTAATTATTTTTTCAGTTAAAAAATACCCATCACAAAGCTCCCAAATGGTGGCAGTCAGAAGGTTATCTCAGATAGTGATGGTGAAGCACCTGGAGGAGGTTTTAAAACTTTATAGTTGCTTTGCCTATTGGATAGCTAAGATATTTTCCAACTAAATATTGTTTATCTTCCTCCTTGCTTTTGAAGAAGCAACTAATCTGTTTACTGAGAATATTTTCCACTGGAAAGTCAATAATCATCAAAATTTAAACTCTTCACATGCTTTACTATTCTGGTAACTTTTAACTTGTAGGAAAAAGAGTAGTTTGTCATTAAAAATAACTTTAAATGTTTTGTTGTTTTCAAAATTACTTTGCCAAAAAATAATATTAGAAGTGGAAAAGACATGTCACATTATTTTACAGTTTTAAGTAATGTAAACCCAGAAGTGACCTGTTTTATGTTTCACTCCATGTTGAATTTGTTTCCTTTCTATTTGGAATAGTAATTTTAAAAAATTGTCAAAAAATGCAACATCTGTCTCCACAACATTTACATTTATATTTGTATAAAAGGCAAAGTATGGAGAAAAAAGAGCAAATTCAGAATAATTTGTTAGTGTTTCATTATATCCAGAGAATGAAATAAGGTAGGAAACTAGAGAATATTCTTGAATAAAATTATCGTTATCTGATCTGCATCAAGAAGCTAAGAGGATAACTGATTCTATGACAAATCCCACTTTTGTAGCAATTACATGATTATTATGTAATTGCCATAGTAAATCCCTGGTTTGTGATTTCACAAGAACAACTTCAGCATCTCCTGAGCTCGAGTCTGAGCTTGCTGAACTCTTACAGTGAAGTCCTAAGGTTTAGACAGAAGGGATGAGTACATGTCAGCATTTCAGCTCAGGACTTTGGCTCCAGGAAATTCCAACTTACCATGTTTCCAGTTCAATCCCAAAGTCATCTTGGGGCAGGAGAGCTGGTTTCCCTTTGGGTGAAACTAAACCAGGATATGTGATGTGGAATCCAGAGGACATTCAGCCCGTAGGGCAAGAGAAACAGCAGTCTAAACTAGAAATATGTGTGAGAGTGGGTGTTAAGCCTTCAGCCTTGGGTTTTTACTCTATAGATCCAGTCCCCTTGGGCAGCATTTCTTGCTGTAACAGGACACGGCTAGTGAGAAGCATTACTGCTCTAAATAATAACAAAGTGTGGTACCCTGAGTGTCATCTTAAACTGACCTCTATTTAAGAGGAGGGATAAGGCTCCAAATTTTCTGAAAACCTCCCATCTTCCAAAGATGCAACCCTCCTGCATGAATTTCAAAGCTAGCAATTCCATTACTTGCTGTTCCCACTGCATCCTTGCTCCACTGGTTAAGGAACTGCCATTACACCATGTCCACACAGAGACAGCTTACAAGTTCCCCTAGGGAGCAGCAGGTTGATCTGAAGTTTGCTCTGCTGCTGTCCAGGTGCCCAAGGGCATTGGTCCTGGTGGGATGGGAAGGATTGCCAAGCACCTCCAGCCAGGAGCGGCACTTCCACCTCATGTGGAGATTGCTCTGGGCTGCCTGAGGCACGGAGGGAGCCGCAGGGTTGCTGTGGTGAACCCAAGCGTGTAGAACTTGTTTGCCCATGCCATCAGGCTTACTTCATCCTTCATTCTGAGCAACACCTGGAAACATTTGTTCTCTAATTGTATTTGGCTATAAACAGACTGTACTCAAATGATCTTACTTGGGTTGTTTTTCTTAAAACCTTCATTTTTTTATAACCAGTTATATAAAGGTTGAATACTATCCTTCTGTTTAAACAGAGGAGGAAGGTGAGGATTTAACCCTGAGGATGAAGAGCCCCTCATTGAAAGCCATCAGACTGCCACTGAGTGTGAACTTTGGGAAGGGATGCTCTGGGATGTAGGAAGCTGTGTCCTACACTGGACCTCTGATGGTTCAGGTGGGGATTTGACAAAATGCAGACCAACTCCTCTAGGTGCGCACACTCCTTCCAAATGAAGGCAAAATAGGGGAAAAAACAGCAGATGCCACAGCCTCATCTTGATGTGCACCCAGGATACAATTTGGGTGTGTCTCAGGAAAGAAGTCTTTCAGACCCCTGAATTAGATGCATAATTACTAGCAAGTGTGAAGTAGGAGTCTGTGTCCACGAGAAGCAGAGTTCAGATCCAGCAGGAGCTTGGAAATGGGACACAGTCATGGGAGCAAAATTTTGCCTTACTAATCAAAATAACTTCCTGGTTCCCAATTGATCTCCTTGCTTCCACTGAGATCAATGATCTCTCAGTCTGCAGGATCAGCAGGTGAGCCCAGCGAGGGGCTGCAGGCTCCAATCTGTGGCAGTGAAGCTGGCAATTAGCAGAATGTGCTGGCCTACAAAGCACAGCTCCTGCACTGGCTGCCTTTTAGGAACCCCAGGTAACAGCCACTCTGCTGAGCTTCTGGAAATACTCCACAAGGAGAATATTCCTCCACAAAGCAGCAGAGCTCCCATGTTATGCTTAGCATTGCAATATTCATGCTCTTTTAGATTAGAATGAAATTGCTTTAATGGTTTAGATTTTAGAAAGCAGTCAACCTCAGGACAGCATGAATCCAGCTCTTGCCCCAAAATCCATCCCACTGGCTCCAAGTGCCACCCCACCTGGGTATCAACAGCAGTGGGGTTCAGCTGCCCCAGCAGCCTGAGAGTTGAAACCACTATGAAAAAGGCACAGATGACTGTGCTGATGAATTCTCAGATATTTCCTAAGAGCAGAGAAAAGGTGAGATGGAGTTGCCCGAAAATGGAGATGAGATGCAATTGAAGGGCGTGCACTGTTGACTGGAACACACAAGATGCAGACAGACTCCTTGGCAGGCATTGTACACACAAACAGCACATTTTTAATAACCATGGAAGGCAGCCACGTTTTAATAGACTTTCTCCCTGTCCTTTTTTTAATCTTACTTCAAAGAAGAGGTCAGCACAATTCCTTTTCCCCAAGCCTTGTACTTGGAAATATCTAAGTCATTTAGACTAAAAAAAATTTAAAAGAAAATGTAGACTACAAAAAAAGAGTTGGACTTGATCCTCTCCCAAGAGGGATCACTGTTCTTGACCAGATTCTGCCAGCAATTACATTATGAGGATTTTCTCCACATATGACACTTAAAGTTAGCCATGGGGAAAGGGATAGAGAAGGGGAATGAAGAATCAAAATAATACATTATTTGATGCCTGCTAGAGAATGAGTCTGTCTTTAAATGACAAAAAAAAGATAGTAATGTGTTTTCACATTAAGTCAGTATTGACAATTTTAAAAAGCTTTAAAACATACAACCAGGTTTTGTAGTTAGGATGGGAAAATATTTTAAATTGGAAATGTGAATTTAATCCCCTCAATTAAATAAAAAATATTTAAATACTTAACCTGATTGCTGCCAACTGCAATTTCCTATAATAAGGAATTATGAGGATAGAGAGCAGTTCTTAAAGGCACATAGTTCACATGGAATGAGCAAAGATTCAGGTCTGGAGACTGCAGATTTGTCTGGGTAAATAGTCTCTTTGCCCCTTCACACAAATTACAACTGGGAAAATTTCAAGTAGTATTTTGTATGTGGCATTAAGAAAAAAAAAAAGTCTGGTATTTTTTTCATGTGGACTGTCTGGTAACTGTTATTCACAGAAGATATGGCAAAACAACACAGGTTTTCAGCCAGTAGAGCCATATGAGGTCTCTAACAATTAAAGTACATACAAAAATTTTTCTGAAGGTACATACAAAAATTGAATTCAAGTACATACTGAATTAAAGTACAGACAAAAAATTTTCTGAAGATACTTAGGACCAGTCTCACTCCATGTGGAATTCACTCTTTGTGAACAATCACCTTGAATATCTATCCATACCTACATATACAGACACATACATAACATATATCCACATTCTCTGTGCATATATGTACCCTTTACATTAATTTTGCTATGATCTTTAGGGCAAACCCTGTTCTTAGTTATGATGGTGTAAGATATAACTTTGCTGAAATACAAGTTCATATAAAAATCTCTTTTCCCTTCTAGAACTGCTTTTTTTTTTTGTCTGTGCATAAAATATCACTGTGCTGAGGGCAAGATGTAGGCACCAACTGGCAACTGAACAGTTATGTGAACCCACAAGGCTGTTTTTTCACACATTTGGAGGAAGCAGCAGATTGAAAAACTCTGATTGCTGGCCTACAACTAAGCAGTATGTTCTGAAATCCACCTCAATCCATTTTAGGATGTGTGTGGTCATTATAAATTAACTTCCTCTACATATCCCTTCTCTGAACTGCAGTTCAATTCATGAGTAAAACTGTATCTACAGAATTAAGTTTTATTTTTATCTTTTTCCTTAAATGCTGCATATTCTAATTTCCTCCTCCTCCTTCCTCCATAGCTGGCAACAGACCAGCTCTTTCATTATATTTGGAGCAGAGAAACAGCCCACTGAATCTTCCCCAGACCACATCATCGGGTCTTGAACACTGTGAACAAATCAAAATACATATTTAAAAGTAAATTAATTCCCATTTATAATACAGCCTTGCACTGCTAGTGACAGTTCTGATCTCTGCAGATATAATCCACAGGGAGACAAGAAGGACAAAAAAGCTGAAATAGATAACTTTATCCTGTTCCAGGCATGCGGCTGGAGCTGTCTCTGGCAGCAGCTGGCTCCCTGCACAGACAGCCAAAGGAAGAGAGGACAAGCCAGAGGGTTATTCTCATCTTAATTGTGGACAAAGAGCTCCTCTTTCCCGTCCCTCCTCCCAGCAGATGGAAACTAGGATGACTGGGATTGTAATTAGGCACATCAGCACGGAGGAAGCAGAGAAGAGAGAAGATTTGTGTCTGAGAAATTCCCTGCTCAGACTTTCTGGCCTGGCCTGAGCCAGCACACCAGCAGGCACTTGGGAAAGGCACCTACAAGGCCAGGTTGGATGGATCTGGGGCAAAAGGGAGGAAATCCTCAGATAAGAATCATTCCCCTTGTTTACCTCAAATTTCATCATCTTAATAATGTAATAAACATGGTGAAAGGGGCTTTCTCTAGGCCAGAGGAGTTTTATGATCAATAGATACACACAAGGGGAAAAGGTAAATAGAGCAAGCAAAGCATTGCTTTGTTACTGTGTTGTCAAAAGCATTTCTGTCAGCTATTGCAAAGTAGACCCTCAATACTTTTAAATATAAGAGCAGACTGACAAATTGTTACCTTTTTTTTCCCTCCCTGATCAAAAGCTTAGGATATTCTAATTTCCAATGCCACCAGTGCTCTACACTAAATCTCACTGTGGGGATGCCCTCCTCTTGTATTGCTCAGGCAATGCCTACACTGATCCAGTTTGCTGAGATTGCTCTGCACACATTACCTGTTTTGATACCAATTTCAGTGTAAATCCTAAAAGAGACAAATTACTGGGTCATGATCTCCAGACAACAGTGATATTATCAGAAGTGATCTCCAGGCTACAGTGATATATCAGAAATGGATGATGTTTCAAAGGAGAACTTTTTCAGCGTTATCTTCATCGTTTCTTTGGGAGAGCAGAATATGAGTTTGTGCACAAGCCAGAAGAACTCTTTGAAGCAAGATGAGGCAGAAGGTGCCAGAAAGGCCTTGTTCAGTTAATTTATCTAAAAACAGAATAACCTATTAGCAAATTTCCAAGTAAGATTTTATCCTTCAGTTGAATTACCTCATCTGTTTTAGAAGGGTGTAGTAGGTGATTTTTATTCTTCCTAACTATATAGGACAAAATAACCTTTGTACAGCTAAATTGCTGCTGCCAAGGACACACTGGGAACACTTTTCTTGCTCTGTGCCATTAAGACTATAAAACCCAATCTAATACCAAAAAGTAATGTTTTGAGACACTGTGCATGTAGTCTTATCAACAGCCACAGACTTCCATTGCTACAGGAGATCCTTGCAGAGCAAATCTTCTCTGACTTCTTTTTGATATCTATATCAAAAAAAATATATACGTATATCTATATCTATATGTGGTGAACAGACCAGTCTTGGAGTGACTTCCTGTTCTAGCAGACAGCCTTTAGCATCACATCTGAAATCTCTCCTGGTTTAGGCAGGGTGAAATGGCACAGGCAAACTGCTAAGACTGGCAGATTACCAGAAGATGAATTTGCTCAGTTTAAAAAAAGGCAAATTGTTTCTCAAGAAGAGAGAGTTTGACCTCAGCAGCACCTCTCATGCTTAGAGGAGCCGTGTCAGGTATCTGTGATCACGTGGCTGCTCATGTAGGAGACAGGAGTGGAAGTTGGTCAGGTCTGCACTGCTTTTACCCGTAGGGTATCTATGTACAACATCCTTTTCTTTAAGGACTACCACCCTGGAGATGTCTGTCTACCAGGATATGCCCCATGCTGGATGGAGCAGAGTATCTCCCAGACAATGATGCTTCTAAAATAGGGGGCAGCTTTCTTCAGAAGAAGAGACAGCCATCAGAGGTGGTGGTGAAGTCTCTGAGTTTGAGAAGACTCAGAAGTCTTAAATATGAAGGTGAACAGTTTTGGACAAAACCTGGAAAATGGCTTTATATAGTTGCTCTCAGATTTGTACAAATCAATAGCTATAACAACAGTTACACAAAATTTCTGATGTGAATAACTGTGACATGAAATAATTTAGCTAGCTAGCCTCTAAGTAAACCAAAATATGTCAGCCATCTTTGTTCATTCACTCACTCAATTTCTTACAGCTGTCCTAGGATTATATAATTTGTCTTCAATGTATGATATTAAGATTCAAGATTAATCTTAATACTGACTTGTACTGTAAAGTATTTGAGAGATCTACAGCAAAACACTACATTTCCATTTCTCGATCAATGGCCTCTTTATTGATGCCATTTATTAACAGGATGGCAACTTCTAGTTTTGAAGTAGTTATATTAACTTGATCATTGGGTAGGTGCACAACTACTACATAACTACTGCAAACTACATCTGGTAAAAAGGAAGTTTTAAATTCCTCTATTAAGCCAGTATCAATTGCCATTACAACACTTTCTTACTTTGTCCCCAAAACAGAAGTTAAATGACAACATGAATTGAACTACATTAAAAGACAGTGAACATTAACCCCATGTGTCCACTTTTAGCCATAATTATACTATGATTCATATGTAATACCTGCAAGTACTGTACTATTACTTGAAATAAAATTTGGCAGTCCTTTCCGGGATAAATTCAATGCATATGTTCTATTCCACCCTGAAAAACAGAGGGAGAAGTGTAGGTGTTTTTTATTTGAGAGACAACTGAAGGAGAACTAGCCAAACTGCAGAAGACATAAAAGTCAAATAATAACAACAAAAAGATCCTTTGAATAAATTGATAATACAAATGTTAAGTCTTTTACATAAGCCCTGTCTAAACACATCATAGACAAACTCAGAGGAATCTAAAGGGACAAAATGCAGGAGTCTGAAAGCATCTTTAGGAGCAGAATAAGCCAAGCAGATGCACCAGTAGTTTTTAAAAACAGCCAAAAAAGGAAATTACACTACAGCTCACAATATGTCACATGTTGCTTCATTTTCTAAAGGAAAACAGACAAATAGCAGAACTCTTCATAAAAAGGCTGACACAAGGTCAGACTAAAGTTCTACTAGTACCAGTTGCTTTAAATAAGTAATTCCCACCTCTGTGATGGGCTATTCCACCTGGGGCTTTTTTTTCTGAGCCCATCTGCTTCTTTTCCAGTAAGATTTAGATGGATGCTCAAAGCTGACCTCCCAGAACACTTACATGAACATTTGGATGTGAGAGGCTACTCTAACCATAATGCTGATAGCCACAAAGAGTTGGATGAAGGATGTTTATAATCAAGGCTCATCTTTTTTTTTGTTTGCTTGTGAGCAGTTTCTTTCATGTTCTGTTATTGAAGTACATGTGTCAACTGACTTGAGAGGACAGCCTTGTAAATTAGATCTTTGATCTCAAGAGTTTATTTTATCTTTGCAGCAAGGAAAAGTGAATTGAATTGGCTAGCAGAACTAAGCCCTCTCTTGTCTCTGGTCTACAGCTGCTGCATCCTTCTGGGGTCACCATAACTTCCACTTCCATCACCAGATACTCTCTTTCACTACAGAATTAAAAAAAGACTTCTCCAACATCTCATCATAACCTGCTGAAAGCTTTACAACTTCTGGTTTATTTTATGAACCATACAGCCAGAGTTTTGCTTCTGTAGAAGGGAGAAAACACTGAACTGTGATACAACAAAGCTCTTTGAGTTACTCTGATACAACATCAGAAAGTAAACTTTAATTGAATATTCACTGTCTGTTTTTTGGAGTAAAACACAATTTAGAAAGAATACTGCATGGAAAGCTGCAGACTAAAAAGAAGTATCTCTTCCAAAATGTTCAAACAAGTATGTGATCCACTGTTAATCTCCCATTACTTATGTTAATGTGAGGAGGCATTAGGCACTATTGTGCTCTCTACTACTTGTACACAAAAAGGACTATGGGACATGATAATGACTTATGTCCTGATTCAGATCACCAGTATGATAGTGTCATCATATTCTTACCATCTGCACTTCATTCAGTTTCCATGGCTGTGATTCAGGCAGGACAGCTAAGGAAGGGTCTGTGGGAACTCATCTCTCAGAAGGACATTGAAAAGAAGAGGTAGTAGTTCTCTAGGAGACTCTAAGTACAAAAATATCTACTGGTAAAGAAAGAACACAGTTTCAATGGTGTATTCAAGAAGTTAAATTTTTTTTTTTTAGTTTAAGGAATTTGACATATTGATGGGAAGAAGTCTGGCCTAACACACATGCTTTCTAATTTTGTGAGCTCGTTACGGAAAGTCAGGCTTAATGTTGATTAAAAGTTGCAGCACAGCAGGGTAGGCTGAATGAACTCAGCTTGGCTAGCTAAACCTTTGTCTTCCTACAGCACCAAGCAGGAGTCTACCTTTGGAATTTAAGGAGGATATTCTGCTTCTTTGTTGTTGTACAGTCTTTGGCTTCAAAAAGAAATCCAGTTAATCTGGAATGGCCCTGTCATCAGTAGAAGAGTTGCAGTTACTCAGGAAGGGAAGGAGTTACCCCTAGGAGTTGCACTTCTGGTTCCTCTCCCTAGTCACTAGGCTGAGCAGAGAAAACCCAAAACAAGATGAATTATCATGTCATAACAGAAGGGTGGTTGTGGGCAGGAGGGCAGTTTCTCAAGCTCCAGTTTTATGCTGTTGTTCAGAACAACCCGCTCATCTTGCCCAGGAGGCTGCTTTTGTGCTTTTGTGAAAATAACAGGTTCTCCAGCTAAAAATGCAATAAACTGTGTTATTTTGAGATACTGTAATTGCTGTGGTGAATATACTCTTTGCATTTCTCCTGTAGGTGCTCTAGGGAGAAACCCTCTCCTCTGTGACCACACAAGTGTGTATTTGCTGATGTCATGTCAGGGATTGGATCACACTTTACAGAAACAGCAGAAACCAGATCTGTAACCACTACCTTGACTGACCTGCTGGACACAACATTGTCTGGTTCCATCTGTGATTTGTCACCAGGGAGTTGTCTGTAGGGACCATCTCCCAGTCAGCCTTCTGTCAGGCTGCTTTGGATGCAATTGTTCCTTGATTTACCTCTGAACATGTGCCATAAGGCATCAATCCAATTTTAGGGACGTTCTCAAGGAATGGGGAGGTTTGAGCCCCAGCTTTTGCTAAAGGGAGGGCAGTCAGGAGACACATTC
>VYZP01079961.1:0-11629 GCA_013400635.1 Hypocryptadius cinnamomeus | reverse complement strand
TGGCCATCACTAATTCTGCTCAGCAGAGGACAGAGGTCACATGCCAGCACACTGTTTCCCAGGGAGCTTGTGTCTCATTTCAATAGAGCAGAGCTCTGCTTCCTGTACTGTGCTGCCTGGAATGACCACCTGAAGTTTCACTGTTGAAAGCAGAAATCAGAGTTTTGCACCAAAAGCCCCCCTTTGACAAAATGCTTTTTGTGACATACTCAGGACCATAGTTTAGCACCACATTTTAGGAAGAGGTGAAGGTGATGCATGCCATGGATTGCATTTCATTAGGCAACACTATGCAACCCTCAGCAAGTCAGTTAAATATAATGATCTTGCTTTCAAAATGTTTAAAAATTGGATGTTAACTGAAATACCGCACTTCAGTGTAACAGCACTGTGACAATGGTATTGGCTACAATGCCATTTAATTGTATTCAGCACCAAAAACGTACAGTCGTGACATTTCAGTTTCCTTCCGAGCATGAAAGTGCTATTCATTAATAAAAGGATGAATTGAGACGTGTTTGTGGTGAGTTTAGTGCAATCTCTGGGTACCTTATGAAAGAATGAATGAAACTTCCTGTTTCATTCCTTTTAGGTGAACTAGTTAGTCCTGTGTATGTAAGTACCTCAGGAAATCCATCCAAGTGGAGGTGGAATATGTCTTTATTTTCCTGACAGAGGAGCAGCAGGCAAAAAAGCTTGTCTGGATTCCTGCAGGTGGGGAGACCATTGATACCCAGGCCTGCTACTTCTGCTGATAGTTCAGTGCGGTGTGAGGTATCCACCTGCCTCAGAATCCTCATGTTTAGGTTTCCAGGGAAGCATCCCAAGTATTACTACTTTGATAATGGAAGCCTCCAAATAAAAGCAAAACCAAGCATTTGGAGAACCTGTGTATGCAAAGATGTGTATTTGACACACTTAGTTAAGATCCAAAAAAGACTGGAGCGAGTCTAATGGAGAGCTATCAAGATGGTCAGGGCTGGAGCACCCCCCTGTGAGAAAAGGCCAAGGGAATGGGTTTTGTTCAGCCTGAAGACTTGGGGAGGGAACCTAATAACTGACCCTCAGTCCATACGAGAAATCTATGGAGAATACAGAGCCAGGCTCTTCACTGATGTGTGTGATAGAAGAGATGCTGGTCAAAAATTCATAGAGGTGAGGTTCTGATGTCTAAGTGAAAGGGACAACATTAAGGAGGGTAAATACAGGAATGGATTCCTCAGAGCAGGTCTAGAATCTCCATCTAGAATCTCCAGCTGGTCTGATGGAGACCAACTGGACAAAGTTTAAAGCAACATATTCTGAGTTGACAACAGCTATGCAGTAGTGCACTCTGGTGTTTTCTGAGAGAATTGTTTAGGTGTGTTCTCTGGTCATTCTTGCATTGTACGCAGCATTATGTTTTGCATTCTTGATTTTTCAGTAGATGTCATAGTTACTATGGCATGGATTTAAGGGACAGATACCTCTCACAAAAGGACAAAAGAAAAACTAAAATTTCCCCAAAGTTTCCCACTGCTATTCCTACTTCTGTAGAAGTTTTATGGTTGTCTCTTTTTTTCTGTTTCTCTTGTTGTTGCCTGTCCCAGTCTCTGCTTTCTTCTTGGAAGAGGAGTCAGTCACACCACAGGAGATTTTTTTTGGAGTTCCCTGCTTTTCCTCTTACAAATAAGAATTGTTCTAATCAGACATCACAAATCATTTTACAGTGTCAGAAAGTATGTGGTACATACATAGAGGTGGTGTGTACAAGAACAGGAGTAAGAACTCAAAGCAGAGGAGGTGCAGTCAGTAGATGACAGGACGTTGATGTTATCTCAGACATGTTGTTTACTTTCCCACCATGAATACAAATTAAACTGCTTGAATGACAGGCAGGAGGCCAGGTATGGGTTTCCAGAGCAGCTATGCTGCTAGATGTACAGAGCAAGAATAAAATTAGGCAGATGTCTGATGTGGAGCAGAAGTTGGTGTTCCCCTCCCTGCCACCCTCCCCAGCAGGCTTTAGAACTGTTTGTGTAACCCACTGCTTGCCTCAGGCCTCCCTCCCATGGTGGCTCCTGCTGCCTTGGGCTCACAATGGTTGTAGTCAGGAAGGGAAACAGAGGTGTCCTTTTAGATTCTGCTGGCTGTAGATGTAAAAACCCTGCATTGCTCTGTCACTACTGCTGTGGCCTGTAAAAATTCATGTGCTGGTGGTGACATTGGTTGCCCCTTTATTTGTCTTACTGGTGTAACATGAGGGCACTCCAACAAATGCAGCTGTAATAAAGTGCCTAGGGACTAGGCTAGAAGCTTCACAGTGAAGGAAATGGTGAGCAAAATTCAGGCTCTGACCTCTCCACTTCCTCTGCCAAACAACCCAGCAGAAGGGCAGGCGTGCTGCCCCCATCCTCCCCTCTCACCCCACTCCAAGGCATCTGCAGACAACATGGGTGCTCTCAGAGAGGTACTGAGATGACCCCCTGTTTCTTATACTCCAGAAATTTACCATGGGTTTAATATAAATCTCCCATCTGAATGCAGCAGTGTTTCTCTGGTTTAGTTAAGTTTATACTTAATCAAAAACATTACTCTTCACTTCTTTCTGTTCATCGCCATAAATACAGTGATTTGGAGAAGGGACAAAAAGCTGATAAGGAGAGGAACAAAAATAATATTTAAAACCTAGTGGTTTTATATTTTAAAAAAGCTTTGTACAAATAGTAAGCAGCTAGTCTGGAGTAGCTGGCTCAACAGAGAACACATTGATGGGTTAATAGGAAAGGGCCTTTGATGATGCCAAGGTTTCACTGATTATTCCAGAACTAAAATTTACAAGTGTCTGTATGGCAAGAAGACAGCAATGAATAAAGTGGCTTTTGCCCTTTATGTAATGTTTAAATAAATTATGGTTTAAATTATTTTGTGAGGTAATTTCATGAGTTTTGTTGACCTTCAAAAATCTCTGTTTGTCTTTTCGGAAGCTGTCCAAATGTTGCAGTTTTTATTCTTGATCCTGTCTGGTGTACTCCATCTCACCCCCAACCCCAGCAGTGGATCAGCCATTGAGCCCTTTTCTGGTGTAGACCATAATACAGAACACTTCATTCAGTAGCTTGTCCTAGTTCGGAGCAGTTTTAGACTTTTAGTGGTGCTGCAATGAGGCAGGTCTAAGGGTACTTTGCTGAGCTCAAGTACACTGCAAAATACCATTGTCAAAGGGAATTGGGTAGCTCCATTTATTTTCAGATCTGTGGTCAAATCCTGACCTAGCACCACTGTGTTCACCACTAAACCAAATCCCCAAGTGCCACATCCACATGGCTTTTGAACACTTACAGGGATGGTGATCCTACCACTTCCCTGGACAGTCTGTACCTGACCTGCACCTGTACCTGTCTGTACCTGTACCTGATCAACCTTTCAGTAAAGAAATTTTTCCTAATATCCAATCTAAACCTCTGGCAGAACTTGTGGCTATGACCTCCTGTTCTGTCACTTGTTACCTGGAAGTGGCAGCCACTCCCCACCCAACTACCACCTCCTTTCAGGTAGTTCTAAAGAGTGATAAGGTCTCCCCTGAGCCTCCTTTCCTCCAGACTAAACACCCCCACCTTCCTCAGCTGCTCCTCATGGCACTTCTGCTCCAGACCCTTCCCCAGCTCCACTGCTCATCTCTGGACCCTCTCCAGCGCCTCAATGTCTTCCTTGCAGTGAGGGGCCCAGAACTGAACCCAGGATTTGAGGTGTGGCCTCACCAGTGCTGAGTACAGGGGGACAATCACTGCCCTGGTCCCTTTGGCCACACTATTGCTGATATGATCCAGGTGCCATTGGCCTTCTTGGCCACCTGGGCACACACTTGCTCAGTGTGAGTGTGGCTTGTTCAGTCACTGTCAAACAGCACCCCCAGGTCCTTTTCCACCAGGCAGTTTCCAGGCACTCTGCCCCCAGCCTGTAGCACTGCCTGGGATTGTTGTGACCCAAGTGCAGGACCTGGCACTCGGCCTTGTTGAACCTCATAAAATTGGGCTCAGCCCCCTGATCCAGCCTGTCCACATCCCTCTGCAGAACCTGAAGTCATTTGGACTGTGTCATCAATAATACATGTATAATACTATCTAGTAATTAAAGATTGTTTGAAATAGTTTAGGACTCAGATTCTGAAGGCTGTGGATGGGCAAAGTGGGAAGTGGTTATGGGAAGGCTGTTCTTTAATGGATACAGCTTTCAGCCCTGTTCCCAACCAGCAGGTTTGTTAACAAGCACTTAGGTCCTCTTTACCCACACAGAGGAGAAAAGTCCCTGAATTCCCTGATGGCATGAAGCCGGACATAGATGTGAGATTCCTCTACAGGCACAGAAGAACAAATAGAATTAAAAATGAGTAAAAGGTTACTTGGTGCATTCATGTGATATCAGAGGGGAAAGTGGTAATTTAAACTGGAACTGGAATTGTAATGCTGCACCTTCAGCAGTGATATTCTGGTGCACTGCTTTTCACCCATTTTCAGAAAGGTTCTGGCTGAAAAGGACTGAATTATTCTTAAAAAAAGTCCTAAATATTTAGAATATTGCTAGTTCTCTGCAAAACCATTAAAAATTTATTAATAGCTAATGTTTAGGATTATTAATTTCTTGTCTGTTGATGATCTCCACATGGAGGAGCTGTAGAGTTAGAAATGATCCAAGAAAAAACACTTCAGAGACGTCGTGTCTTCTGTAAGTTAACTGAGCAACCCCCAAATCTGTCATAAATGTTGAGGTATGTGCATCCTTTCAGCTTTTGCTGACCATAACAAGTTGCACTAAAACTTAGAAAGATGGATCGGGAAACTTTTTTACTTTTTTACTTTGGCTTCTATTTGCTGCATACCTGAACCTGCTGAGATCACTAAAATGAGAATGGCAAATAAGATTTGTCCATTTCCTTTGTGCTTTCTCTGTGCCTTCAGAGGGTTGTGTCAGATGTGGAAGTGCTGAGAGCTGCCAGCCCACACAGCAGCTGTGAAATGCAGACCCCTCTGGTTGTTATTCTGCCTTGCTGAGCTTTCTGCAGGAGTTTTCAGAGCCCCTTCCAGATGTGAGCTCTGGAGCCTTACAGCTTATATTGTATTTCAAGGATAACCCAAGGATCATGGCAGATAAACTTTATGGCTAACCCTGCCAGTGCACAGGTCACCTTTTGGGGCTGACACACCTTCTGGAGGCACAGCTTGTGTTAGCCCAAGGCCACTTTTTCTATGTAGCTGAAATAATTCCTTCAAAAGAAGAAGGAATAATCTAACTCAGTCAAATAGTTGTCACAACTGTGAGTGCACCTTCCTGTTGTCTTTGCTGGGATGGCTGCTGGTGTTTAGGAGCCAAGGCAGTGTCCATGCAGCTTGGACATCAGTATTTTTAGTGACAGAAAAGTTCCAGGAGTGAACCCTGTGTTGGTTCCTTTTCACCTGGAATCCACTGAACTAAAAATTCCTGTTAGTTATTTGCAGGATTTAGGTCTCTGTGATGGGTGACCCCAGGCATCAGTGAAGCCTCCCACAGCCACTCACTCTCTCTCTCCAGTGGGATGGAGGAGAGAATTGGGAGAAAAATAGAGAGGAAGGAATGTGGGTAGAGATAAATACATTATAATAAGTGAAGGGAAAAGGGGAGAAACAACAGCAAGTGATGCAAAGGCATTTACTTCACACCTCCCCCAAGCAGGCTGATGCCCACTAAGTCTCCAAGCTGGGTTACTCTAGAAGGACAGCCCCCAGTTTCACTGCTGTGGGCAGTGTCACACAGCATGGGATGTCCCTGGGGTCAGCTGTCCTGGCCGTGTTCCTCCCCTGTCTCTGGCACACCCCCAGCCTCCTTGCTGGAGAGGTGGCACAGTGAGAAACAGAGAAGGCCTTTGTGCTGTTCAGTGACAGCTAAAACTTGAGCATGTTGTTAGCACTGCTCTAGTCACAAATTTAAACACAGCACCATATGGGCTGCTATAAAAAGACACATCCATCCCAGCCAGACCCAGCACAGTCTCCTACACCATTAAGTCCCTGGTTTTCCTTTCCTCTTTCCTGGTTTCCTTTTCCTGGAACAATTTCTTGGTTCCTGTTTCCATTTTCCCACTGTACTTAAAAAGTATGCATGGAATGAGTGTTTATTCCATAGCAAGTGCTAGAAACATCTTGCTGTGCTTGGAACCAGTGCTAAAATTATAAGGCAGTGATAAACTCAAGAGAGTTTATGCAGTATAGTTTCTTAGTCAAGGTGGAACCATCCATTCTTCTCTCTCCACACAGAATATGCACCAGTCTTTTCAACAAATATACAAATAAAACCACTAATATTAATCACCATAACAGAAAGAAAGAAATTATTCAATGCATGTTATGTTATGTAACATTAATGTTATGTTATATATATATGCAGATATATATTTATTGTTACAGCTTAATTTCTTTACAAACTTAAGCTTTATAGAAAGGGTCATGACAGTAGATGAAGACCAGAGTTATCACTGATACAATTACCAGACTTTTGAAAATCCATGTTTTCTGACCAGGACTGCATTAGAGAGAAACTAGAAAGGAATCCAAGTGTTTTGGATTTCTGAAAGTGAAAGGTTCAGATCACATGTGGTTTACAGAAGGCCAGACACAACCTCAGAAGAGGTTGTCAGCAGCTAGGGAAGAATGTCTCTCTATTACACCACATCTTGGCCTGTACATACTCTGTCTTCAACTCCATTTATGTTGATCCTTGTGTCACTTTGCAACAACTTCACAGTGTGGAAGAATTTCACCACTGATCTAGTCAGTATTTGAAATGTTCCATACTTCCTTTGCTGATCTTGGCTCCCTTCAGCTAGGCAGGATCAATCAGTATTTCTGCTGTGTCTACACAAAATAATTCAGTACTGACCAGTGCATACATCAGAAAAAAATCCTAAAACAAATACCTAAGTAATTGAAAAATCCCACTAAGAAAAAGAAATCTTACCTTTATGAGAAGCTGACTTATAACTTGAAGAGAGCTGAATCTCATTTCTTACCTTCATCCTCCTGAAGTAACTCTACCAGTATTGCCTTAAGGCAAAAATGTTTTTCTGCTTTTCAGCTGGAAGCATATAGATACCTTTTTGCTGCAGAGCTTTAAAGAGACCTCAGGCACTCATGACAGCTGAAAGAGGCTGCAGCATCAGGCTCAGGGCTTATGGCAAGCAGGACAATCCCTTCTGTTCTAGTGATACTGTCTGATGATTTCATGCAATGTGTCCATTTCTGCCTTCTCATAGTCACACATGACTTGCAATTACCCAGAGCAAAATAAAGGCAGGCAGTAATTTACAATGGCATCTTTTTGTCATTTTACTCACTTTATCCCTCTGTAAGAGACCCATCCTTTGTCTGATTGTATTTCTGAAGCTTTTATGGTCAGACAGAGAGGCTCTTGCATTGCTCTAAGCTGTGGAAGTCTTAGCAGACTAAGACAGCAATCTGTCAATAGCTTTTTCCCCTGGCTGCCAAACCAACTTGAGCATGTCCTGAATATCATGAATCTGTGCTAATATATCTAGCAGCTAGCCTGCTCAAATAAAACCACAGGACTTTGAAATGACTGTTCCTGGAGAATCTTTAGCTGTGCTTAAGGTAGGGAAGTGTTCAACTTGTATTAGAGCCAAAAGTAAATGAAAATATACAAATTCAGGTTTTGAGGCTAAATTCTTCCAGATATTGGAAAGATCACTATGAAACACATTTCATTCAAAAAAACAGTTGTGGAGTTTTCATCTATCAGACACCATTTCTTATTTGGTGATCCTGCAGCATTATCAGAAACAATCAAAATCTTAGGGTCTGCTTAGATTTGAACATATTTACCACCAGCTCTTGTGTCTTGTATACTAACAATCATCCTTATCGTGGCATCAGCATTTAGTGTCCTGTATAGAGGAGGATAATCACGTTTATTTAATGGCAAATATTTATACCTCTTTGAATTGTTTCAACGTCAAGGCAAGCTTCCTTTAAGGTCGGTCTGACATACTTCCACAATAAAATTAAGGGAGAGGAGACATCTCAAATTTCCCTTGTTTGAATTCAGATGGCCTCCTCCTGCCAAGGCAAAACCCTTTGTAAACTCCATTTAGCATCAAAATTTTGGGTCTTCTGTTTAATATGTGGGGTTTTTTCTCTGTATTATCTCATTAAACAAGAGGAATTTCCTCACTATGTCAGAAACATTCCCAATGACCATGCTCCATCACAGGCTTGGATCTGCTTGAATTAGTCAAAACCACTTGTATTTTTGTGAAAACACTGCTGTCCTTGGCTACAGGGACAGAGCAATGCTCTGCAGGTCTGGAAGCAAGCTCTGCCTGTTGCAGCTGCCCTGGCAGCGTGTGCAGTGAGCAGGTCAGTAACAGATCAACAGCTGCTGACTGCACAGGTGAGCTGGGAGCCAAGAGGGCTGCACCTCTGCTGAGCAGAACCTTGCTGGTAATGAATGTCAGGATCCTTTGATCAGAATGTTGTAAACACAATGCATCACGTAAACAAAGAAACACTGCAAGTAAAAACTACTGACTTCATAGATGAAGAAGGTAAAGAGTAATAATAGACTTAAAAAATGATGGATAAAATTATTAAGCTGTTAGTTTCACTTAGAGATAATCACTATATGAAGCAGCAGTTTTCACTCAATTTACTAATATTTGAGGAATTTAGTTCTTAAATGCAAATGTGGACCTCTGCATGAACTGGAGTTTGCTGTAAAATAACATTTCTATTTAATCTCGTCAATTGCTCTTTTTAAAATTAGCTTAAAATATAAAGCAGTCATTTGATTTCTGTTGTTCTGTGATTAACTTACAGTTAACACTTGTTTGAATTAATTAGTGTTTTTCTGTTTTTATTTGGATTTCATGACATTAGTTTTCATTTGGGTGCTGTTCTGCCAAATTCAGTTGTCAGTTTTGGCCGGCTTGTGAAATAACTAGACGGTGTTAAAGTTGCAATGAAGAGAGGCATCTCAATGATGCCTTTTTTTCATATTTATTTCACTAATATGAATTTAATCCCAGGTCAGAAGTAACTGAAAATTGTTAACTGATGAGTTTGCTTCTACTTCTTTCAAATAATTGTGCCTCCATGTAGAATAATTAATTAGCAGAGCTCAGTGCACTGAACCCATTGCTACATTTTAAATTAAACAGCCACTTCCAGAGAAAGGCCAGTAGACTATGGGATATTTTTCTGAAATGTTGGGCACAGGCAGCGAGATGCAGAGGAGCTGGTGATGGTGTCACTGCCCGTGGGACAAGTATTTTGTTGCTGTGTAAAAGGGCTGCAGGACTTAGGGCTGTTAGCTTTCTGCCTTTTGTTAATCCTCAACTCACACCATCAGGCAGGAAATCAAGTTAGGAGTTCCTTGCCTGGAGCTTGTTTCCCCAGGGATGGGAATGCTGTGCCAGAGAACAGCCACGGACACTGTACACTGAGATTTTGACATCATCTAAGCAGGTCAGGCAAGCGCTCCAGCTGGCTCAAGACAGATTATCTCAACGATGATAGCGCCCATGCCAACAAACACTTGACTGCAGAACTCTCTAGAGAAGCTTCTGCTCACTACAGACAGGAAGAGCTGACATGTGCAGCTTGCCACAGCCTCGGGGAGGGAGTACCAAAGGAGCAGAAAGCAGATTTTCACTTTTGCAGCCTTTTCTCTGCCTGGCCTCCCCCATTTTTGTGCAGTAGTAGGACTAGGCTGGTATGTCCTATCAGCAATGGAGCACCTGAACTGACATTGACATTGAAACTTACTTTGCTTGTCAAAGACAACAAACCAAGGAATTTTGGAAGTGATGAACGGTGGAGTGCTTAAATATTTTCAATACCTTGTGGCTAGTTTCACCAATAAATGGCATTTTGTAAATGCAGGCAAAAAAATAGTTGCAACATGATCTACAAGAAAATTCCAGGTGAAGAACATTTGGCATCTCCTAGTGAATATCTCTGAGAAAATCTGTCACAGAGCTGGAACAGGAACACATAGCTCCTTCCTGTAAATCATGTGCTTGGTCACATTTCCCATGGTTCTTTACACACTTGTAACCTTCCTCTCTTACCTGTCTGGAGACATAGTTCAGCTGCAGTAGGAAGGTGGTTTGGTAAGGTTTTTGGCTTGGTGAGGTTTTTGGCTTTGGTAGTTCCTTGCCAAAAGAGCAGCTTGCTCAAGTCTCTTATAGCTGAACCTATACCCTCATCTGTCAAAATATTTCAATTTATAGTATGTTTACCCAAGCAATTGGGCATGTCAAAACTGTACCTAAATTAATACCAGAACATGAGGTTAGCATGGCCCTTTGGCTTTATGCTGTCCCCAGAGTAATTAGCCCTGATGAGAGGCTCATTAGCTACAGCACACAGTCACACTAATGCAGCTGCACGGTTTTGAGGTTCCCAGCTAAATACTAAATACTTCAGATGGTACTGTGCCTACTATGTGGTATAGTTTAGGATTCCTGAGCACGGCAGTGTCTCCCTTATTTACCTCTTATATTGTTCTACTTCTCTGATTCCGTTCCATGACACATTATATATTTTCTGATCCCTGTGTCATCCCTGCCCCTAATTCATCATTCCTTGCCAGTGTTAACTACAAACCTTTCACATTTAGTGGACTCTTGCAGATAGTTTCATACACACTCATGCCAATCAAAAGTGCACAGGGCACATCTGATGGCTGAACTCAATCAAAAAGCAGACATATCTTGGGAGATAGTTCTGATATACAGATCAAACCCTTTAGATTTGAAGTAAATGCATCCCATTCTCTGCATTTCTGTCCTGCACTTGTTGCAGAATTGCAGTTTCTCTTCCTAATTTTTGTTTGTGATTTCTTTCATAAGAAAATTAACAGTCTCCTCATTGCCAAACCAGCCTAGACAATGCCTTCCCTATAGCTCTGTCCTTTCATATCATTCCATTTACACTGGATGGAAAAGAACCAAAGAGGAACACCTGTCTATATCTCACACCAGTTTCTGCTTTTCTCTCTTCTTGCATCCTTCTTTTATTCTGATATTCCCCAAGCATGTACAACAAATGCCTCACATTTCTTTAGTAAAACCTAAAGCAACCAAGCTGCAAAGAGGGATGCCTATCCCAGCTATGAATGTGTTTTTAGATTTATCTAATGCTTTTTCTTTCAATCTGGTCCCATAATGAGCACTTCTGATGTAACCCACATCTTTACACACACAGAAGTTGGCAGAGAGGGGGGAACATAGATGATTGCTGTGCAGCTGAACCTTAGACCTCTCTGTCACTAATTCTACAGGAGCTTGAATTTGTTTCTGAGTTTCATGCTTATGAACACTGTCCTAAATGCAGTCATATAATCAGAGAATCCTAGAATGGTTTGGATTGGAAGGGACCTTTAAATACCAGCTCCAACCCCCTGCCATGGACAGGGAACCTTCCACTAGACTGGTTTGCTCAGAGCTCCATCCAGCCTGACCTTGAACATTTCCAGGAATGGGAAGTCCACAACTTCTCAGGTTAACCTATCCAGTGTTTTGCCACCCTCATCATAAAAAAATTCCTTCCTCATGTTTTATCTAATCCTAATCTCTTTCAGTTTAAAGCCATCACCCCTT